>CM017323.1:23198211-23224477 GCA_006937295.1 Carpinus fangiana
CTTTTTTTTAATTTATTTATTAAACCTATATATATATTCTAATTGAATAAAGATATAAGTGTTATAGCCTTATAGGGGATCTTTTCTATTTCTAATTCAAATAGGAGAAAGTCTTTCCCACCACAGATAGAAAAAGAGGTAAAATGAGGCAATTGAGTGTGAATACAGATATAGTGAGCTATAGTTGAGGCCCAAAAAAGCCAAGTAATGGGCACAAAAATTAACATTTATGTGAACTTTTCTTACATTTCAAAAGGAAGAGGGGGATCGTAGCAATGAGGTCAACGATGATGTTCTTAATTCTCCAATCTTGAACCAGAGAAGACTAGCGAAGAGCCATGGTGACTTTAAGAGAATTTTAGTTGTTTTAACTTTGTTGTGAATTTACTTATATAAAAAAAAAAAAAAAAACTTTGTTGTGAATTTGAAATGAGTCCTTCGTATGTTTTTCATCCAATAAATAATAACCCCATTAAGTCATGACACTATTGTTTGCTAAGGGTACTTTTGGCATTAAGATTTATTAGACAAAAAGTACAATTTTAAATTAAATCGTAAAATATATATCATTAGGGATTGTATTTTTAAAAAATTACAATTTAAAAAACATGAAAAATAAGTATTTTCAAATCACTACAAATGCAATAGGTGCTTTTCGAAAACAGATAATTTTAAAGTATAAATTACGATTTTGCCATATGCTTCCTTGCATTTTAAAAAATCACTTTTTCAAATAGTACATTTTAAACTATTTTTAAAATTATAAATTTTTAAATCACAAACCTAACTTGTTTGGATTGCGGTTTCAATAAGTATAATTTTTAAAATTGTATTTTTGAAATTGTTATTTTTTAAAATTACATGTTTGATAAAATATGTTAAAAAATTATTTTTTTATCAAATATTTGTTATGTGAGGTTCGAAAATTGTAATTTTGATTTAATTTCTCTTCTTCTTTTTTTTTTTTTAAAAAAATAAAATAAATAAGTACCATCTAACTTATAAAAATTACAGATATTTATTTATTTATTTAAGATTAAATACTTTTTAAATAGCAACAACCTAAATTAAAAGATAATAAAGAAAAAACAAATATATCTTCGTATTTCCTTCCATCTTTCTTCCCGTGAAGCGGTGGCTTGCGTGGCGCCATTAACCGCACCTGGCCTCGTCAGTAATCTCAAGCCACTGGAGGCAACAATCAACACCGGATCCGTAAACTGTTCGCCCAAGGGACGAGACCATTATACTCCCTAATAAAATGGCTAAGCCAATGTGAGTGCACTGGGTTTGCTGCCGGAAAGTATAGATAAACAAAACTCGGCGGTCTAATTTCAAATGATAGATGAATATATACAATCGTATTTGCCTAATCGCCTCTGCATGTGGTTTTCGCCCTTACCCACTGCACTCGGCCCTGAGATCTCCCATCAGGTAAATGTAAATCCCCAACGTCCTCATTCGGTTACTTTTCCAATTCTTGTTGCCTGTTTCTGCTGATATGGTTGAATAGACTTAGATTTAAGCATAATCTTATACGTAGTTGATTTGTAGATCATAGGCTACTGACTTGCTAAAATTGTCGATGTTAGAATTTTCCCATAGATGAGCTGGTTTTTGGCCGACGTTTGGAGGGTGCCCTATGATGGCTTTTTATAGGCACAGCAGCGAATTGTTGCCGGAGAGAAGAGGTATCATTGGTATGATTTTTAGGTCTCTTGCTGGAAGTGAGCATGGGTCGCGAGTTGTTCGTCGAGGCAGAAGGTTTGGCAGGATTACTAAACTGAGATTCTCGCGCTGGGTCTTTGTGCTTGCATTGCTCTTCCTAATTTATTTGGTAGTTTCTGCCATACAAATGCTCTTTCATGGTAAGATTAGAAGCTCCCGAGTATAATTTTCATTTGTAACTTATGTGTGTTCATTGTCTTTTTTTTTTTTTTTCTCTCCATTTGTGCTTCTCCTTTGTGACATGTGTATAAACAGCTTATATTCCTCATTGCAGGCAACTTGGAAGATAGCATTTCATTATCACCACCAGTACATGAACAACTTCTGGTGTCTGATGTTCGAAAACCACCCAAAAGCAAGAATCGTAGGCAGCGTAAGAATAGTTAGCTTTCATTAATTTTAGCTGTATATCATCATTTTATATGGATTTTGTCTGTCCAATTGTTGTAGAAAGAAACTTTTGACTTCAAGCATTCTATCTTTCAAGTGCCTTGTAATATGATACATGAAACTTCGGAAGGGCCTCTCATAAACTCAAATGTAAATTACTCTTAAGCAAACCCATTTGGCAAAAATTGTACTAAATGGTGTGATTTTTCTATTAAAAAAAAAAACTCGAAAACATTTGATGGATCAAAGTCACTATATACTTTTTGTTGTTGAATAAATTTGACAAAAGTGGATAATTTCGATCTACAAAGAGTGTATATGAGGAGACTTTAAAAAGGATCAGGAGCCATAGGATCCCCTACTACCAAATCAAACATCAACCTATAAATGAGAAGTTTAATAATCACACAAGAGGGCGTCATTTAATTACCATGTATTCTACCTTGTAACTGTTTCTTTATATCTAATAAAATTACTTCTTACCTACCAGGAAAAAAAGATCATTTAATGAGCTGAGTCAAGAGAATGTGTATGTTGATGTAAAAATTAAAAGAAAAGATGGAAGGCTTGGCCTTAGCAGGAAAAGAGAAGGCATGAGCCACAGTCCATGATTCTGCAGAGGTTGAGTTAATGTCTCTATACCACCCTTCTAAATAAGACCTTCAACTGGCCTATGAAGTTCAGAGAATACAAAAAAAGTACAAGACAGTTTGAAAGTTCTGTGGCCATGGGGCACTGAATAAGAAGATAAGTGGCATTGTCTCCTGCTTTGTTCATATTAATAGAACTATGGTGACACAAATCAAGAAAATTGATTCATCTGTGTCAATTAGTGAATATAGGTTGCCTGCATGACCTAGAGGTTTCCTTCTGACGGTTCCCATGGCATATACATACATTGTGGTGGGGGGGCGCAAAAAGTGAAAAATCTTTCAATGTCCCTTACTTCCTTAAAAATCTTCAAAAAAAAAAAAAAAAAAAAACCTCTAGCTCCCCAAAAATTAAAAAATATCCTCCCAGAAGTATGAAAAAAATCCCCCTGGTTTCCCAAATAACTGAAAAGGTCCCCTCTAACCCCACAAAAAGATGGAAAAAACCCATAACACCTCCAATCTTTATAAAAAATAAAAAATAAAAAATCCATAACAACTCCAAAATCTGAGAAAATACATAATATGTGAAACAGAAATTAAAAAATATTTAATCATTAAAGTTCACCTCCCTCGAAGATGAAGTTCTGGCTCTGCCACTGCTATAACATGGAAGGTTGTGCTAATTGGCCTGACATGGTGATCTGTATTTTCACTTTCCTTATATGTTTCTGAACATCCAGCTACTGCCAAGCTTCCTACAAATTAGCCAAAGCTTGCTGCATTACTTAGATAATAGGCCTAATGGTAAACCCTGGCACAAATCTTGTGACATTCATGAATTTTAATTTCTCTGGAAAATACTTTATCAGCATTGACCATTTTTCTCTTTGTGTCCATATTAATATATGTCCATATTCGTATATGGATGCAAACTAGGAAAAGGTAATCAATTCTGTTATAATTTGTGTACCCAATACCAAGGTTTAGTGCTAATCCCTTCCTTGCCTTTTTCCTTTGCATAATATTGACTAACCTATCATTGCATAACATTTTAGTTTATGCTATTCAGTTTTTGCAAATTGTTTCCTCTATTTGTCTCACTCCTTGTACTTTTTCTTCCTTGTATTCATCATTCAGATTTTCCTTGCGAAGTTGGGTTTGTCGAGTCAGTTGATGATCTTGTTGAACCCAATGATCTTATGAACTTCACACAATTTTCACTAGAGTACATTGAGAAAGAGGAAATATTCCACAATAATTTGTTTGAACCTAGATTTGGAGGACATCAGACTCTTGCAGAAAGAGAGAAATCTTTCTATGCCAGAAATCAGACACTTCATTGTGGTTTTGTCAAAGGACCACCTGGGTACCCAAGCACTGGATTTGATTTAGATGAGAAAGACAAGGCATACATGTATACCTGTAAGGTTGTAGTATCTTCTTGCATTTTTGGGAGCTTCGACTTTTTGAGGAGGCCCACCCGTAGGCTGGTAAATGAGTTATACTTCTGTGTTTTTTCATAAAAATAGTTACTCATGAGAAATGAGACTCAACATGCATTTTATCAATCATCATCTTCCATTCAGATTTCACTCTGAAATGTTCTCATCTTCAAATGCAATTAGACAAAATTTCTTTGATGTAAAGCCTAGAGGAGTTAAATTTGAGGATGTAATTGTTTTTTGCAGTCTACTTATGCATACCACTACTTAGAGCATTCACAATGGAAGAGCCAAATGTTACTTTTATCTAAACTGGCTAATCAGATTTGTAAAAAAAAACCCTTAAATTGGATTAGCCAAAAAAATGCAAAATGGATCAGCTGTATTCAATCAGCAAATACTCAATCAGCTGTATTCTCTAGCAAATATTCAATCAGCTGTACCATCTTCAATTTTGAAGAAAAGAAAAAAAAAATGTTCTTTTTCATCCAGGGTATGATGTTACATTTTCATTTTACTAAAAGATAAAAACATGGCAACCTATGTAGCTATAAGAATGTTGAGACGGATTCTTTTTCTTTTCCTGCCCCTTCTACATCAAACAAATGGAGGTTTTTTACTTGCCTGATATCATTGAACTCAATTATAAAAATGTTGAATCAAAAACACATTCTATATTCAAAAGCTTTTGGTTTTAACTTGTGAACATTAAACTTTAATATTTGAATAAAAAAAAGAAGAAAGAAAATCAAATTTTGGCAGGGAGAAGAATGCCTGCTTGAAATGCTAATAATTGCCACTTTCTGGTCATGTTTTAACTACACCTATTAATTTCAGCACATTTTTGGGTTCGATTTTGATTTGTAAGCAATACATTAGGCTTTCATACAGTTTTATGGATCTGTTGTCTTGTTTAGTTTTTATGCCCCTTCTTTTAATTATAGATAATAAATAATGGGTATACAGTTGAAGATGTCTTTAGTATGACCCTTTACAGAATGGCATTCCAAAGGGTTAAAAGAGGGACAGATAGGGTACCAGAGAGGACATGACATATTGAGATGGAAAAGGTCATTTAACTTGAATTTTCCATTTACAGGGACCTTTGATCTTAACATAGGAAATTAGTGTGTATGGTTTCTCTGATATTTGATTTGGTTATGGGTCTAATACCCTTCTCAGATGTTACCACATCAGGTTGTGTGCTGGATGAAATTTTTTTTTTTTTTTGATCTCCTATTTTCATTTTAAAGAGTTATGAGCTTTATGTTTGTATTCTGTAATCTTAAGTGATTTTGTTCTGAGGATAACGGGCAAATTAATGTTTGAGCATGCCATCATAGTGCGTGTAAGTTGATATATGTGGATTATATATAAGATTTAGGTTATTATGCATGCCTTATGTCCTTTCAGTGATGTTTGAATATTTTTGTTTGCTGCAGATCAGTGACTATTCCAAGGAAAACGTTTGTTTTGTTATGTTTGTGGATGAGCAGACACTCTCAAAACTGTCATCAGAAGGAAACACTCCTGATGATAGTGGACATGTTGGCTTATGGAAAATCGTTATCATGAGGAACTCACCATATAAGGACATGCGGAAAACTGGGAAGGTGCCAAAATTTTTGTCACATCGCCTCTTCCCTTTTTCTAGGTATTCTGCACCATGTCTAGCCATCTACTCTTGGTCCTTCCAGTCGTAAATCGAGAAGTTTTTCTTACATTCAGTGGTTTTTTTAAGGTACTCGATTTGGCTTGACAGCAAGATGCGACTTCAGACTGATCCAATGCTGATTATTGAGTACTTTTTGTGGCGAACAAAATCAGAATATGCTATTTCAAACCATTATGATCGCCACTGTGTCTGGGAGGAGGTACTCCAAAATAAGCGTCTAAATAAGTACAATCACACGGCCATTGATGAACAGTTTACTTTTTACCAGTCTGATGGCCTCACCAAGTTTGATCCTTCAGACCTAAATACTCCTCTTCCAAGTTGTGCGTGGCATTTACATCTTTGTTCATTGTGGAGATTGTCTTTTTCCCTTCATCTGCAATTTTTGTCTCTGTGAATACCATGTGCTAATATGGTGTGAATTACCTTGCAGATGTTCCTGAGGGTTCCTTTATAGTACGGGCACATACACCAATGTCAAATTTATTTTCTTGTCTTTGGTTCAACGAAGTTGACCGATTCACCTCTCGTGATCAACTAAGCTTTGGATATACTTACTTGAAACTGAGGAGAATGAATCCAGACAAACCATTTTACCTAAATATGTTTAAGGTAGTGCATTCTCTCAAAGAAATCTCAATATACTTCTGTTGGTGATTATGCTGTATTTGTCTACATAGTATTATAATGGAGAATGCTAGGTGCTCTTTTAATGATCTCTAGGTGTCCTTCCAACTGTGATGTGACTTTTAAAATTATCAATAAATTAAAAGTCAATAATGATAATCTCAAATTCAATGGTGATTTTAAAAGCCACATCAACGTTGGAAAGACACCATGAAAACATTAGAAGAGCACCTAGCATTTCCTTATTATAATTTTTGCATTCATTTATTTATTTTTTCAGTAGCTGTGGCCAAAATAGCTTTGAAGGCCACACTAATCTTACAATTGAATTATGTTGATTTTGCTGGGTTGTAAGATCTGAGCAAAGTCCTGATGATCACATCGTTTATGTGATTTTTCAGGATGTACTTGGGAGCAACTTCAAATGAGAATGACTTCTAATTAACCTCTTACGTAGTTGCATTTTAAATGGGTTTATTTGAAAATATTGTGCTTAGCATGTAATGCCTTTGTCTTACGTGTGCAGGATTGTGAGCGCCGAGCACTAGCAAAGCTATTTCGGCATAGGGCTGTGCCATCTTCTCCACCTGCTTCTTGATTAATTGAAAATTCTTTAAGTTTTATGTCTTGTAAGATTTAGTTGATTTCCATTTCTTTTTTGTAGTTCTGATTTTTTCCATTCATCTTTCATTAGAATTGTGTTTCAATTCTGTTCTTTTATGTCGTCTTAGTATCCCTTTATGAGTGAACAAGTAAAATTATTTTAAACTTTCACTTCAGGAATCAATTCATTTGGACTTTGGTGAAGTCTCAAGTCTCATTTGTAGAATGGATTCCAACTTAGCACCAGTTTCGTATTGAGAGGGTTGCTTGAACTTGGTAATGGAAGTTCCTACCTAGATCTCTTTTGCTGAAGCTTAACCTGGTCTTATGAGTACAATTATCTGACTTCTTAACCATACACCATCTCCATGTGAATGCTGTCCTACAGTCAGTGATTATCACCATGCCATGATGAACCAATGAGGATGCCTTAAGTTGAATAACATGATCGGCAGATTTAAGCCACTTATATTTACTTTAGAGTTGTAGGTTTCTTTACCAATTATTTAGCAATGCGACATGAATATAGCTCGTGTGCTGTGTGCTAACGATATGTCTTATTTTGAGAATCTTGTTCGAGCACCAAAATGTTCGCTCACTTAAGTTAATTGTCTATGCTAAATAGTTTTTTTCCGTTAGCGTGTATATATATATATATATATATATATGGTTAAGCTTTGTGTATTTCCGTTCATATGTTAAAATCAAGAAAGTTTCTTGCCAAAACCAGCTAGTGAAACATCCAAACTCATATAACGTGACTCAATTTCAAAAGCAGATATGAGCAATAGCATGAACGTGCAAAAATAAGATGCTTAGAATCAGGCAATCCGTTTCTTTCACTGCAATAGCAAGCAGATTCATTACTTCAATTTGTGAAATGGTAGTCGGCTCTTCCCACATTCGTGTTACATACCAATCATCTGCTCAGGTAATGGGTTTAATTAAAGCTGCCAGTCCACTTTGGACATCCTCTGTAACCAACAGGTAAGGATCCACAACAATTACCAAATCTATCTTGTGTCTCTATGGCTATGTTTGCTAAGAGACCGGACTGGACTTTGTAAAGTTCCAAAATTTTTTTTTCTCAAAATCAATCACAACATTCTTACTTTTTTATATCACATCAATCACTTTTCAAATAAAAAAATTACTACAAAACAAAAAGTTTCACTTTTCTATACAAAATATTCTTACTTTTTTTCCTCACATCAATCAAATCTGCTACAGTATCAGTCTACTTCCTCCAGTCCAGTCCATTCCCAAACACACCCTATATAGAATCTATTGCCGGAGCAGCCCAAAATTTATTTGGGCGGGTTTATTAGAAGACCAATTTATTGGTCCTTTTGCATCACATGAAATTGAGATTTTTAAATTTTGAAGGCTTTCTATATATCCTACCACGGAGATGGGGTTGATTTTTGTCATTACAAAAATGTAATGAGAGTCGTAACCATTTGTTGACAAGCAAGTCATGCAGTTCATGAAGACTAAATGCACTAGCGTCGCGAATTGCGTGTTGCTCAGCCACCGGGACGCAGCCTTCGTATAAATACCAGCTTCAGGCTCTTGTATTGTTGTACCCCACAGCAAAGCAAATAAGCCAATCATTACTATGCGCTCGACTGCTCGAGCTTCTTCTTCCTTCCTTTTCTGGGATGAGAAGTAAACGATTGTGAGAGGATATGCATGCCGTATGTGAGAATTGGAGGGAACTAAATGGATCGGCACTATTCACTGCATTCCCTTTGGTTTCCTCCAATATCTCATATCCGACATTATATACAGCGTGAGCAAACTAATAATTTGGTAATCAATGTTTTGTTGTGAGAATTGGAGAGAATTAAACAGATTGGCATCTGCTTAGTGCATTCATTTGATTTTCTCCAATAACTCATCACACGACTTTATGGTATTGGTACCTATGAATATGTTCTTTTGGGATGAATATGTCGATTCTTCTTGAAAATGTCTTACACAAAGCCTTTTTAAGCTCTCTTCTAAAGTCTACTTTCTAAGATTTAATCTTTCTCTAAAAATGGATGAGATCTTGTTTCGTATATTATACGAAAAATAGAGTGGCGGAAAGCCGGAAACTAGGAGAGAAATAGAGAGGAAAAGAATAATGATGTGGGTATCAGAGCATTAGTTTTAGTCAAAATTTCTGGCGTTTTCTTCAATTTCTGTTGAAGCATATCCTTTATAAATCTTTTTTGCCTTCATCATAGGTGATAGTCCCAGCACAATACTAGTTTCTCAACATCTTATTCACGAAAAACTATCATATTTGGAGTTGTTTTATAATTATGGCATTGACAGCCAAGAGTAAGATTGGGTGTGTTTTTTTAAAAATTTCCCAAACATAGGGAAATGAATGGGTTATATGATATCTGCTGCTAGTGCTCTAATCATGGAACGACACCAATTATGATAATTTTTGCCAATGAAAGGTTGAGAAACTAGTATGAAGTCAGGACTATGGCATTGGCACCCAAGAATCATTTAAATGATTTGTTTCAATAGAAACAGGAGAAGGCGCCATGAAGAAGAATAAAATTTTGACTAAAATGAATGCTTTGATACCATATTACAGAAAAGAGTTGCAGAAACAAGAAGAGAAATAGAGATGGAAGAAGAATAGAAAGGAAAATGAATGTGTATATCTATTATATTATTTATATAAGAGAGCGTCTGCAGTTTCTACCATCTATGTTCCTCTTGTGTAGCTCACAGTTGGTAGATTTTACTAAATTACTATGATCTCATTCAGGTAAGATAACCACAATTAACCTCTCCGGCTTACCATTTTAATTAGAAAAAAAGAAAGAAAAAGTTATGGCTCATATTTTTACAAGTGCTGAACAATAACAATAGCTCTCTTTTTTTCTCTGAGCCATACAGGGAAAAGAGGCGAGGCCGAACAACAAGAAGAGGAAAGTTTAGGATATAGAATGTGTATATATAGGGGTGGTTGATTTTTTTTTTTTTTCAAGATTTTAGTTAATACCTGATAGTAAAATTTAGATCGAGATATTTTTTATGTTCTACCTTGTTCAAGTGACGGGAGGGCCCCAGGTAGTAATAATAAAGTTGCGATGAAAATTTCCTAATTTATAATAGCAGAAAATGACGGCACCTTGGAATTTCCAACAGAGAGAACTTACCATTGGAAACTTGCTTGATGAGATGCTCGCATGGAGGAAGTACTCTTTTCAGAGTCCTCAAACCTCCTCTCAGTATGAAGCTTCCCAACTCCCTTTCCTTCATGGCTCTCCACAATGGTTAGATCCCTTGGTTGTTTCTCTCTCTCTCTCTCTGTGGAAACGTTTTCGCCATTACTGAATTCTACCGTTATTCTCTTTTCTCTGCTTCTGGCTCAAGAATTGTTCATTCACAAACTGAGTTATGTTTTGATATGGATTAGTGGGAGATGGGTATTTGTTAAATTGGTCCTTATGTGATTTGAGTTTCGGGCACATTTATAACATGGGGTTGTATATTCCGACTCTTCTTTTCATTTTTCTGGATAGATGGAGGGAGGTCGATTAAGAGAGCATACGATGCATTGTTGTTGGATGCGGGCGGTACCCTTTTGCAGTTGGCAAAGCCTGTCGAAGAGACTTACGCCACCATCGGCAGTAAATACGGTTAGTGTTTTTGGTTGCTATAATTCATTGAATTTAGCTTTCATACCTTTGACTAGCGTGGATCCAAATTTATAGCTGCATCCGGCTAGCTACTTTTAGCTCAAAATAATTTGGTGAACACTAGCTCACCAAATGTAATTAAAAATAAAAAAATAAAAATAAAAATCTTTATTCTTGATGAGACATGTACATGACTTTAAAATTAGATGTTTTGAAAAGGAAAAGAATATTTAAATGGAATAGTAAAAGTTAATAGCTAAAATAGAGAGTGTGATGTAGGTGTTTTGAAAAAGTGGGTAGTGAGCATTCTCATCCGGCTTGCTGGGATACTAAAATGAGGACAAAAGGACTTACATCCAACTCAACAATTTAGACAAACATTTGGTGAACTGATACAAAGCTCGCTAAATTTGGTGAGCACTAATCACTTACTAAGTATAAAAACAAATTATTTTTTAATCTTTAACATTCTCTCTTCTCTCAATAAAGAATAAAAAAAATCATTGAGAAAGAATATTTAAATGGAAAAGTAAAAGTAGATAGTTAAAATAGAGTGTCGGATGTATGTGCTTTGGAAAAGTGAGCAGTTCAAATAGAAAAATGTGATTTTTAAAACTATAATAGAGACTAAATTTGTTGAGCCAAATGTGAATGCTCGATAGTAAAAAATGTGATTTTTTTAGCTAAAATGAAGAGAAAATTTGCTAAGCCAAATGTGAATGCTCAAGAGGAACAACACAAAATAACACACTTACCAAAAAAAAAAAAAAGAAAAACCCCTTTAGCTCGAACTGTTGAACTGTGACTTTGTTTCTCTCATTTTTGTGTAAAACTATTGGAGTATGTTAGTCTCTGTGAGTGCCACTATTTTCCAAGACTCCAGGCTATGAAGCAAAATTCTTTTGGAACTACTCATAGGGTTTACCTAGGTGTCGATCTCTCATATGAAATGTGCTTAGGAAGCTGTAATGTTTATGCACCATATTTGTTAATATTTTCCAATCGCTATAATTTGGGAGCTTTCAGCTTTCATTCACCAACAGTGGAAGTTGATAGGTCATAGGATGGTTGGGAACTTGGGATTTTTTACTGAGAGGGCCATATATTGGCACTTTCATTAAATGTGTTGCCTTGTTATATAGCCTGTTTCTCTGACTTAAAGTCTTAAAGAGTAACCAAACCCCATTGTACTATTTATGATTAATTTTTCCTGTACATAATTTTCTTAATTCTAATCATGATTCCAGTACTTAGTATCTTAGGTTCTTAACAATTTTTTTGAAACATTTTCAGGTTTGTCTGCAACATCAGCTGAAATAAAGCAAGGATTTAAGAGAGCTTTTGCTGCTCCGTGGCCTAAGAAGCTTCGCTACCAGGTATGTTGATCTGTGTCTCTATTTAAGGTGTATGCTGTTTATAGGTTTTATGGGAAAAAAGATCTCTATTTCAGTGGGTGAAAAAAGATCTTAAACAATAGGATACTGATGCATCTAGATAGGCATGTACTTGTATCACTATGTGTAACATCCCACCCCAATGACACACAATATTGTCCGCTTTTGGCTCCCCTGAATCAGACTTCCCTGGGGGTCACCCATCCTGGTACTACTCTCGCAGAAGCACGCTTAACTGCGGAGTTCTGATGGGATCATTACCATCACGACTTTAAAACGCGTTGTNTGATTAATTTTTCCTGTACATAATTTTCTTAATTCTAATCATGATTCCAGTACTTAGTATCTTAGGTTCTTAACAATTTTTTTGAAACATTTTCAGGTTTGTCTGCAACATCAGCTGAAATAAAGCAAGGATTTAAGAGAGCTTTTGCTGCTCCGTGGCCTAAGAAGCTTCGCTACCAGGTATGTTGATCTGTGTCTCTATTTAAGGTGTATGCTGTTTATAGGTTTTATGGGAAAAAAGATCTCTATTTCAGTGGGTGAAAAAAGATCTTAAACAATAGGATACTGATGCATCTAGATAGGCATGTACTTGTATCACTATGACTATGATGCTGCACAGTATTGAAGCTTCCACCATAGGTGAAAAATGATACTTTAACAATGAGCTCATGTCATGGGTAGCCATGTGTTTCTGAAATAGAACTGGTTTACCATCTCATATTTGTGTGAAGTAGAAAACATGAATTTTATAGTAACTTATTGGAGCCACTCTGGCATTATTTCCATTTTTCAAGTAATGATCTTCAACAACTCAGGCTCTGCATCTCCTTATATTTTTTCCTATCTGCCATGTGATTAGCTATCAATAAACAGAATTAACTTCATTAACTACTTTAATGAAGAAACCTGTTTCCTTGATATTGAAACAGCATTGATTAAGGTTATGCTTTCTACGATTGGCAATTGGCAGGGAGATGGGAGGCCATTTTGGAAATTGGTTGTTTCTGAAGCCACTGGTTGTGCTGATGATCATTATTTTGAAGAAGTTTATGAGGTGATATCTCTTAAGACCAAAGGTTCAAAGTGCTTGTTCCTCAACCCACTGTTACTGATGCTAAAATAATATTTCCAAAGAACTGTATCACTGGTGCAAATCATAGTGCTTAGGACTGAATATAATCAATGCACCAGGCGATATAATGATTGATGCTTTTATCTGAATTCTTCTTAATGGTTGCTCTTGTCAGTACTATGCAAAAGGTGATGCATGGCATCTTCCAGATAGAGCTTATGAAACAATAGCCCTTCTCAAGGATGCTGGAGGTCATATTCCTAAAGTATTCTCCATTGCTAGTGCCGATGGAGTCTATTGTTTTCGATTTTTCTCTTGTTATTTCTTTATTTCTAACATGATTACCTGTGACACAGTTAAGGTGGCTGTTGTATCCAATTTTGACACCCGCCTAAGGAAGTTGTTGAAGGACCTCAATGTTTTAGATCTGTGAGTCTTAGCCCCTCCTTCTGCTATCTATCAAGATTAAACACTGAACATCTTTTTATTTGCTTTTCTTTTCAGGTTTGATGCTGTTATCATATCTTCAGAGGTTGGATATGAAAAACCAGACATAAAGATATTTAAAGCTGCTTTAGGTACGTACAATCATGCTAAATCATCTTTTTAGTGTATGTGGTACTTGCCTAAATTTGGACTTATCTTGATCATCACTGTGTGTATTCGTATTATCTACTTGGGAAACTTGATAAATGGTCAAATATTTGTTTTCATTGTTGTGAAGTGGATTGAATGACACGCTAAACATGTTTCTCGTAAGGTTTTCTTTTGATGGTCTCTGCAAATGGAATGACTCTGGTACATAATACAGAAAGTTCTAACAACAAATTTATCATCCATAGTAGAACACTAAAGCAAATGTCAATTAAAACACACACACACACACACAAATACTTCCATAATCCATGAAGCCAATGAGAATCAGTTTGTTATGGAAGATGCTATTCATTAGTTGTCACCTTCAAATCTTCGACCAAACTACATTTTCAAGGCTATGTTAATATTTCTTCGTGGAGACAATAATGTATTCTCTTGAAAAATAAATAAAAAGCTAAAGAACACATTGAAACTATTGTCAGAATGTGCTATTGCTGTAGATCAAGTCCATGTTGAGGCTGGCAAAGCAGTACACGTTGGAGATGATCAAAGGTCAGATAAAGTGGGGGCCAATTCCATTGGGATTGAATGCTGGTAAGTGCCGTTTGTAGTCAAATGCTATCATCGCTTATGGTAGAAGATTCATATTCGTATTTGCAGTCAATTGGCTGCATTGCATAACATCCCTTTTTGGCTTGAGCCAAACCAATGAGGATATTATTGTTGTCATCAGCAAAGGGTTAGATTAATGGATATATTCCATTGGCTTATCCCTCATATGTACGGTTGATCCTAATAAGCAGGTTATGGGGAACTGATATAAAGACATTCTCTGACATAGGAAGCCGCATCCTCATTTCTAAGTCGTAGCTTCCACGGATTTAAGTACCAGACTGCATATTTTCTTGCAAGTAATTTTAAGTTTCTTCAATCCTCTTTTGTTCATTGTCTTTCTGCATGGCAACTGGCTTTTTGAACTCTTCACTGCTTCCTATTTTAACATTTGCATTGCTTTATCAAAAATTGTGGACCTGACCTGAATGATTAGTAATATGTTGCAGGAGTGGTGGTGTGATAACAACTTAACAAATTGGATATCTTTTTATTAAGGAATAATTTAGAAACTTTTCTCTTGAACAAGCTGCTTGTATAATTTCCCAACTATTAATAGATTTGCGGATACACACACTGCAGATTTTTGTTGAGTTTGGATTTGATGGATTACATTCCTGACATTTTCATCTAGTCAAGTGGTATTATACTTTGTATACTAGTATGTTAGTATACTAACATGTTATCAAGTTTAGTATATTAATTATCATATATCTATATAATATGCAGTAAGTAACACATTAAAATATTAACTAACATCTCCTACTACTATAAATAATTTAGGGAAAAATCATATTTAGCCTATAGGTTTTCATCTGATTTGGATATAATCCTTGGATTTTCAATTTCAAATGTAGGGTCCTTCATTTTTGTCTAAGTTTAAAATATGTGACTCAATTACTTTACCTTTAAAATTAATCGTTTGTTATATGCCACGTGTCTCATTTAACATGTTAGCATCCATACTAGCACCACAATGCAATGCTACATCAGCAAATACCAAGTCATTCATAAATTTTTTTTTTAAAAAAAAATTACAAAAGAACCTCAATACCCAATCGATTTGTTGTGAAACATAGAGAAACACACGAAGTTTGCTTACATCCACTCTACAAAATCACTGGACATCTCTGTTCAGATTCAATAGTCCCATTTTAACACCCAAAAAAAAAGAAAAGAATACGATTCTGATTTTTCACTAACAATGGAGGCAGAGTGGTTCATGAACAACATTCTTGGCTTTTCGGTGCTTTTATTTCTAATATAAATGACATGGCAATTCTCTGCTGAATACTGGTACTTCTTCTTTCTTCTACAATGGGCCTTATTGTTAGCTTGCGCTCTACCTTCCCCAGTTCCCCCTCTGAACATCATTCGTGGCGTACGGATTCAAAGTTGAAATTCCTTCTTTCTTTCTTTTTTCTTTTTCTTTTTTTTTTTCAAAAGCAAAAAACATAAGAATTCCATTTTTGAAAATAGAAATGTTTATTGGATATAGAACTTAATTAAATCCCGCCATTAAATTGATTTGCTAATTGAATTTAAAGCTTCACACAAATCATAAAATTGTCTATACCCAGCGAGTTAGGAGTTAGGATTAAGTTCCGCCATATTAGCAAATCAACATGTAAAAATGGTGAAGCTTTGAGTTCGAGTTTGAATTTTGTCTCTCAAAATATAATTTTTCCCAATAATTTTATACGACGTAGCGCAACAAATGGGAAAGCAGCAATGACATTAATTTTAGAGAGGGAAAAAAAAAAGGAAGAACAAGAGAGGATTGGAAAGGTGGAGGAAAAAAAAGACAAATTCCACTTGCAATAACAATTAACAGTCGTGAATGCTATTTTTTTTACCTGAGAATTGAGATAGGGGAAGTGACGTACGCTTCAGGCAAGATACCGATATAATCTCCTGTCATTATTATCCCTCTCCAAGAAATCCCGCTCAATCAGAGATTCTATCCGTTTCTTAATCTCCGTAGGGTTTGCCAGGAACCGCGATTGGAGCTGCTTTGTGACCTCGGCAATTATATTGTTATGATCCAGCTGCCTTCTCGATTTCATGATCCTAACTATGGCGGCTTCAATCTGGGGTTTCCTGTCCTCCTCCACCCTCTGTCGGGTCTCCTGCTTTTCAGGTTCTGATTCCTTCTGTGCAACTACAGTTCCTATCTTCACCTTATAGAATTTGCTTGTAAACTTGTCGTTAACAAAGAATGCATCATCCTCACTAATGTCTTTGCTCATAGGTTCTTTCCTGAGAACGTTCTTTCCCTTCACACAAGCCATGGATTGCAGACACCTCTTCAAATCTGAAGCAGGTATCTCCGTAGCCTGCTCAATCTCCTTGTAGTTGAGCCGATCGGCATTGTTGAACAGCATTAGGACACACATCTGATAAGTGGACACATTCAACTCGTGCTTCTGACCCTTCCCAAAGATTGCTTTTATATCTGCTGTGCCCATGTTGGTTTGCCACGACAACCTCCGACCAGTATGAGTCCCAAGGTAATATGCGCGGAACCTCTCACAAAGTGCTGACATTTCAACTGGCAGGTTGCATGTAACGGTAGGCTGAGTTGGCCAAGAACCTGTTGTCAGAACTTGGACGGTCAGCGTAGGGCCATCCTCAAGCTCAGGGTGGCCATTGTAAAAGCCTTGCATTGTATCCTGAGAGGTTTTCATGTCTGTAAACATGCCCTCTAGTTTTGAAGTAAATTGGTACCCACATTCTGTCTTTAGCTTTACTATCAAACTTCTCTCTGCATCATCTGAGATGGTTTTTCCAGACAAAAGCCGCTTCGCCAAATGCTGTTTATAATACTTCTCGAATACATCTTTCTCCTGTAAGTAACGAAATAGCATCATCACCTTGTCAAGTATAACCTCTACATCCTCCTCACTGACCCCCTTCAGACCTTTGCGAAGTTTGTCATCCACAAACAATGAAATAAACTCTGGAGAACGAGGATTCAAGTTAATGAAGTATTCAAAGGATGAATTCAGAGCATTTTGGAATGTCTTGTCATTGTTAAACGACAAGTTAATGATGTTATCATATTTGTCTTTCTCATCCAGGAGCCGCTGGACAAATTCCACCGGATCCTTGAGCCTTTCCAGATCAGTAACAAGCTGCTTACCAGTCTCCCTGATGTGAGAAGTCATCACTTCTCGTATTTTCAAGAGGCCGTTCGGCACCCGACGGAACAAAGCATACATTCTTCCCATGTCTTCATACTTATCATCAAGAAGCATGTTTACCAAGCCAGAATTTTCCATGTGGATTAGTCTCATCATGTGATTAGCAAGCATCTCCTTCTCTACCACACTAGTTATCTTTGTTTCACTCTTGGTATCCAAGTAGTGTGTCACCCTCTCCATTTCCTCGTTTAGACGCCTCTCGGCTTTCTTGAGGTAATCCCCACAATCACAGCACTCGATGAAATTTTGAGACTCAGCCCCATAAAACTCAGCTGAAACCTCAAGAAAAGGCCTTTCAAAGTCTTCTTCATAAACAGAAGAACCTAGATCCATTAGCATCTTAATTAAATTCCTCATTAGCCCCCTGTTAATAACTTCACCGGTCCGTTCTCTACGTACTAGTTCAAGAAGCGTATTTAACAGCCTAGTCTGAATCTTGCTGGAGTGGATGATGCTATCTCTCCATAGGTTCAGCCCAAGCTCGTGAACAGGAGTCTTCTGGGAACTTGGAATGTAAGTCCTGTCCATGTACATTAGTATGTCTCGGATCATCTGTAATGCCTTGTTATGATCATTCCATTTCCTGTTCAGTTCTTCCAGAAACAAACCTCCCTGGGCATCTTCAATAGATTTTGATATTTCTTTGAGATGCGAAGTCATAGTTGTAACCAGTCCTGAGTACAGCTTATCACCAAATTTGTGAAGCACCATGTTGTACGCATTCCTAAACCAATGAAAAACAAAATGTAACATAAAAAACAAGGAATCCCATTTCTCTGAACAAGGCACCTAAAATCGTAGAACTGGCTGGTCATTCTTTTTTTCTTTTAGGGAGGGGGAAGGGGGTGGGTTGTTGAATGAGAGTCAAATACGAGCGAGAAAGAGAGAGCTATTTGCAAACTCAAAGGTTATCAATATAACATAATCACCACATGTTTCACCCACAATCATCAATCCAGTTATATAGACATGATACCCAGACAGACTTCCACATAATTGAGCTGATTATGGGGCTCCAAGGACTCTCGGTGTGGCCGACACTCCAGAACTACCAAGGGGAGGAAAATGAAATAGATGAAGAACCTTTGTAAAGCAACTGCAGATTTACATAACTAAAATAAGACTAAAACCATAATTTCAACACCTAAGCAACACAACACTACTTAAAATTGAAACAAACAATAGAAACACTGGAGGGACTGTCTTTCAAGCATGTGACTCGTTAAAAATTAGTAATAAAATCACCAAAGGAACAAAAATAAACAAAAGCTTGTAGTCACAAATACATTCAGTATACTTGTTCAGAGAAAGTGGACAAGAGAAATACGATAAGAAAATATTGAGAGGAATTAACTTATAAACTAGACACTAGATAGTCCTTCGTGGGAATTTTTTTTTATTTTATTTTTTGTTGGGTGGGGTGGTGCGTAATTTTTTACAAGTAGGAAATTCCTCAGAGAAGCTTTATGGCAGAGAATAATCAAATCTATTTTGATAAGAACCACTCCAATTTCTTCCCCCCTTTTTTTTTTCTTCTTCTCCCAATGAGGAAAAGAAATGCTAATTTTTTAATTCTCTTTCTAGCCATACACCATGCCCTTAGTCATCGAGAGAGTATTAACCTGTGGTGCGAACATTCTATCGCATATTATATACACAGATTTAACCAAAGCATGCCACTCTGGACCCTAATAGAGTTTAAAATGAGGTTCAGCTGCCATTTCCGTTTCACAATGTGAACCAAAAAACTAAAGTCTGAAAGGCATGACTCTGAAAATTGTTACGTGCAGCAACACTAGGTAGTCAGGGAGAATCTTAAACAGAATAAAGCATAGATCTCAAAAGTCTTCCCCCAATGCACATGATTGGAAAAGTAGAAATTTGGTGGCTTGGATTTTTTTGGAACGGGCTAATGAGGGAGATATATCAAATTTTATTTGGCAACATTTCTCCAACCGACAGATTATGGCACTATTGACCCACCCAACCCGCGGCATGCCACCAACATTGAGAATGTCAGTACACCATTTTAAGAGATCTTTCAACCTGCTAAGTTTTCGGTTAACTTCGTGTCTCTCCACAATGCCCATCAACACTTGTCATGGTTTTGCAAAGAGCTCTTGCATACAAATGTTAATATCAATTCAAAATTGGGTTACCATTCCATAAGACTTCACATTTGAGATATAGTTGTTTCTGGAATTTAAAGTCACAACATAAAACACTTGATATGATTTTCAAANCTCTGGACCCTAATAGAGTTTAAAATGAGGTTCAGCTGCCATTTCCGTTTCACAATGTGAACCAAAAAACTAAAGTCTGAAAGGCATGACTCTGAAAATTGTTACGTGCAGCAACACTAGGTAGTCAGGGAGAATCTTAAACAGAATAAAGCATAGATCTCAAAAGTCTTCCCCCAATGCACATGATTGGAAAAGTGGAAATTTGGTGGCTTGGATTTTTTTGGAACGGGCTAATGAGGGAGATATATCAAATTTTATTTGGCAACATTTCTCCAACCGACAGATTATGGCACTATTGACCCACCCAACCCGGTGCATGCCACCAACATTGAGTATGTCAGTACACCATTTTAAGAGATCTTTCAACCTGCTAAGTTTTCGGTTAACTTCGTGTCTCTCCACAATGCCCATCAACACTTATCACGGTTTTGCAAAGAGCTCTTGTATACAAATGTTTTTGATAAGTAGCTCTTGTATACAAATGTTAATATCAATTCAAAATTGGGTTACCATTCCATAAGACTTCACATTTGAGATATAGTTGTTTCTGGATTTTAAAGTCACAACATAAAACACTTGATATGATTTTCAAAAACTCAATGCAACCTGAGAGCTAACAACAACCATTTGGTTAACCTATCATGGGACCCCTCAATAATTCAACCGTACCCCACTTTCCATTAACAGTATAAATGTTTTTTTTACAGCAAACGATTTTCCATTACAAATTCATTTTTTTTTTGTAGATAACAAAGTGTGCCACAACTTGAAAAATGAAAATCGTAGAAAGAATCTAATTAACCCAGTCTTACATCATAATGAAGTAACACAGCTCCAAACATTTCAACCAATGAAGAAATCAGACGGAATATAACCTAGTCTTACAACATAATGGAGTAACCAACGTCTATACACTTCCTTATAGGCATAAAAACACGCACAAAAACTTTTAATTCAAGAACTAATAAATTACGATATTTTCCAATTTCTCGTGGGAGATGAAAAAACCGAATACCAGGTATCAGGGCTGGAGACCTCCCCGAACCCCCAAAAATACAAACAATTATATAAAATGGCCTCCCAAAACATGACGTAACATGTTTTAACTCTTTATTTCACCAACTCATCATTGTTCTTCAGACCTTTCTTCCCTACTCGGCAGTTCAACTCTTCCTTTTCTTTTCAGTTTTCTGTCTTCGTGCTCTCATTTTCTTTCTTTTTCTTTTTATTTTATTTTTTTCTTCTTCTTTTCTTCCTTTATTCCTTTTTCGTTTTCTTTTTTTTTTTTTTTTTTTTTTTTTTTTTTTTCTGCAAGCAAATAAATGCAAAAACCTAAAAGATACATTTTACAGAGAACTAAAGCATGGAGGAGAATCGATATTTGATAAATCTTCTTCCTCTTCTAGTTCTCATCTTCTTCTTCCTCCTCCTCTTCTTCTTCTTCTTTGTTTTCTCTTAGCTAATCTTATTGTATTGTGTTATTTTGGTCTGGCTATAAATAAAGTCAACTATTTTATCTGTTAGCTTGTGACAATTACGCCTCCACACAAATCACACTAACATTTATAAACAACACAAAACTTACTAAATTGTTAAGCTGCATAAGTGTTTTATTGTTTTGGTGTAGTCATGTGATTAAGGGAAAGCAAATGTCAAGTTCCGTTCATAATATTGATTTGATTTTTGTGGGCAACATAATTTTCTTTTTCTTTCTAAGGGATTGTTGATGCAATTGTGTTGCTGTTTCTCTTTCTCTTTTTTTTTTTTTTTTTTTTTTCCCCCCCGGTTCATTGTTCCCTTTTTTTTTTTTTGGGCAACACAAAACCCAGAATCAGATTTTTTTTATTTTTTTATTTTTTTTTAAGTTATTTGTCAAAGAAAAAATTCTCATATTTAAGTAAGGTTATATGTTCCGCTTAAAATGTCCTACTTTTGCCACCTTAAATATATACCATTACATTGAATAAAACTATTTTATTATTTTATTAATTCGACACGCCGAAGGGAAAAATCCTGATTCCGAATTATTTTGGTATAATTATAATTTCCCAAAAAAATTGCAATACAACAAAAATGTTTTGCGAAATTTAATAGTCTAATACAAAATTAACTGTAGTCAACTATAATTAACCAAATAAATGCGCACTTATATTCCATACTAATACGGAGGCGTTGTTGTTAACAATAATTGATGAAAAAGGAAAAGGGAGAGAGCGAGAGCAGAACCTGTACAGCTCTTCGAAGCTGAGGCCACTAGCATTATGATTGTAAATCTCGTGGATTGCATGCTCCAGAATCTTCCAGGTCTTCTCGGCGTATTTCGGATCCACCACCACCCGGTGCTTGAACGCCTCTATCTGAAAATTCCTCTTCTTCTGATTGCTCATCTTATTCTTCTTCTATTCCCTTTCAATCCAAATCCGAAAGAGAAACTCCGAATCTAAAAATCGGAACCCGAAATCGAATTCGTCGAGTCCGAAACCGGATATTTTACAGATCGCTGAAATGAAAATTTAATAGAGATTATTCATCAAAAAATAATAATATGTAAACAGGTGAGGATACTGGAGTTGATGACCGGGAATTTGCCGGGACAGTTTTGGTTGGAGGGAAATGGATGATTGGACAGTTAATAAATTCTGGCGGATTTTGACGCATATAAGAGGTAAGAAGGCCAAGGAAGCAAGAGTATTGCTTTTCTCTTTTGCTTTGATTTTTTTTTTTTTTTTTTTTGGGGGGTGTGGGATGGTTTTGGATGCCTCTAGGGAAGATGATAAAGGTTGGCTTTCGTTTGTTTTTATACGAAACACTCGAAACTTTTCAACGGAGTTCTGCGTTTTGAGTAGGGGTGGGCAAAAACCAGCCCAACCCGATCCGCCCAAAACCGCCGGTTTTTACTCTTTAGTGTTATTTTTGCTGTTACGGGTTGAAAAAACCAAATCCGTACATTTCGGGTCGGGTTACGGGTTTAATATTGGACCCGGACCGACCCGACCTGCCCTGGCTGCCCACAAGCTTAAAGAGAAAGAAAAAGAAAAAAAAAACCTAGATTTCTACGGTTCTACCCTATTCGAGTGCTTCCTCATTTTTTTCACCCAGCCACCGTGACTCCCATGCCAGACCCAGCGCTGTGACTCCTAGTCCCAGACCCAACGCTCTCTCGCTCTCTCGCTCTCGCCAGTCGCAGCTCGCCACTCCTCTCCCTCTCGCCGGCGGAGACTTCTCCTCTCTCTCTCTCACCGTCGTGCCGACGGCCAATCCCAGGTTTCTCTCCTCTCCGCTCTTGTCTGCCATTTCCCATTTGTTCTATATTTTTCTCTAGATTGCTAAGCCAGCTGCAACTGTAAATTCTACTCATCAATCTCTTCTCTTAGATTACCCTTGCTGAAAAAGGTATGAGAAAATGGGGTTCGTGTTCTTCAACATGAAGAATCATATTATGATTGTAAAATACTTCTGAAATTCATCGAATATATTACCCAATAAGAAGCCCTGTCCCTTCACTGAATATTGCGGGTAGAAAATTTCCAAACCCGATGGGCTCGGGTCGGGTGGCCAAAAAGGCCAAACCCGTGAACCGACCCTTGCCCGGCCCTAATTTTGAGGGTCTTCCCTTTGGATTGAAATTTTTATGGTAGCCGGTGGGGTGGACATGCTAATTATTTATTAAATTAACTTGTAATTTATTCATTGAAATTTGTTATATTTTTTTTAATTAATCATTTGAGTGTAGTTTATCCATTGGAATTTGTTATATTTTTTCTTAATCAATTATTTGATGTGTAGTTTATTTATTGGTATTTATTATATTTTTTTTAATTAATTATTTTATTTTTTTCAATAAATGAACAACATGTCAATTTAGTAAGCTTCTGGTAAAAGATTTAGTATTTTTTATTTTATTTTTGAAGTTGTTGAAATTTTTGTGAAATTAAATATTTTGAATAACTTAACTTCAAGGATTCTGGAAAGCCTTTAAGATACTTTGGTTGGTTTAAGAAATTGGTATTTCATTAGGAAAAATAATTATTATAATTATGAGATAATGCACTTTATCCTCTCAATGTTTCACTTCATTTGTAATTTAGTTTTGCTATGTTTAAAAATTGGCAATGTACCTTAATAAAGTATCAAACATTTTTAATGTGACCCATCCGTCAATAATTTTCATTTTCTCTAACAGAAATTATCGAAAATACATAATTGCCCTTCGATTGAAAGAAAAAAAGAAAGAAAAGGTGTGGCTGAGCCATCCCCAAATGGCCAAAGGGTGGTGGCTGGCCACCCACTTGGCTTGAGCTACTCCCAAATGGTTTGCGGGTGGTTTCAGCCACCCCCATTTGGCCCCTTGGGGGTGATTCAAGCCACCCCCAATCCACCATTTAGGGGTGGCAAGGCCACCCCAAATGGTCCAGCCACCCTTTTTTTTTTTAAATAGGGGCATTTTTTGAATTCCATCAAAAATATGGGGCAATTTTGGAAATCAAAGATAAAAAAAAAATGATAAGCCACATTACAAATTTTGTATACTTTGTTGGAGTACATTGCTAATTTTTAAATATTAGAGATCTAATTGCAAATGAGGTGAAACATTTAAGGGGTAAAATGTATTTCCCCCTTATTATTACTATGAATGAAAGAATGTGAATGTAATATGTATGGGTGAAAAGACGGGTGGTTAATAACCGCTTTAACTGCTAGCCGCCTTAAAAGCGGTTAGTAAAAAACTACTAACCGCTAGGCGGTTGGCGGTTATTGATTTTTTTAAATGCTAACCTTTAACCACTTTTATTGTTTAATAATAATATATTTAAAATATATTATTATTATTACTTATAAAATGATCGATTGACCATTAAATCACATTTTTTTTTTAGAGAATTAAATCACAATTTAAGTATTATTATATTATCACTATAATTTATATGATTATATAATAATAAATTATACATATATAATATAACATAAGCCATAAGTATACAAATTCATACTAATACAATAGTTTAATGGGAAAACCTGCTATACGGTCGGTCTGCAAAAGGTGGATTTTGCAGCACCCAATAAAATATGGACACCTCACATAAAGCAACAAAAATGCAAAAAATAAACCTACAGCCTAATGCACTTGATTAAAAACTCAAGCCTTGTTTGATATATGGTTCCAAAAATGCCCTTCCTTCGATGCCCTCTTCAAATGCTGTCTGGGTTTGAGGGTGAGGGCATTTTTGGAAGAATGGCGGGCATTGATACCGACGCTGCTGCATTTTTTCTCTTTGACTCGTGCTCCAAAATTTTTCAGAAAATGCCCTTTTCAACTGCTGCTTTGGGGTTTGAGGGTGAGGGCATTTTTGGAAGAATGGTGATGCAAAGTGAGATGTCCTTGTTGAAATGTCCCTGCAGAGTGAGATGTCCCATCCCCATCGTGGCAGTACCTTGCTGAAGCCAATATCAAACAAAGAAAGACAAGTTTTCAAAAAAGAAAAAAAAAAAAGGAAAGAAAAGTTGAAATCGAGAGAGATCAAAGAAGAGAGAAAGGCCGACCTTGGTCCAAGACCCACGGCTGGGTCTTGCCGGCCGTGGGTTTGCTGAAATGTTGGTTGCGTAGGTCTTCCTCCGGTGAGTCTATTTTTTAGTTTTTTCCGATGGGTCTTGCTTCGGTTTTATTTTATGGGTCTTCCTTTCATTTTTTCTTCTCTCTCATTTGGTGTTTTGATGCATTAGGATCATTTTAGGGTGATAAAATCCCTAAAGGGTTAACCTTCCCCTCTAGGATTTAGTTTTGAATCAAAAATAAATTTTGAGACATTATAATCGATTTTTGAGGTTGAGTTTAAATTTTTGAGACATTAGAATCGATTTTTGAGGTTGGGTTTGTGTTTTTCAGTGTTTTCCGGTTGGATTTGGCCGGAAATGAAGAAAGTCGCCGGAGATGGTGACCCACCGCTAGGTCCGCCGTCGCCGGTGGTTTAGCCGGAGCTGGTGGCTTGGTTATTTGGTGTTTTGTCAAAATAAGCTCGGTGATGTGTCACCCTTTGGTTGGATGCTGCAAAAGCCCACTTTTGCAGATGGATCGTATAGTAGGGGCTTCCTAGTTTAATTCCTAGAGACTTAGTTCCAATGTATATTATAAACTTATAAGTCAATATATGTTTTAAATTATAATTATACATATATACATAGTGAATAATATAAATGTATAAGATTAAGGGTTAAATACTTAATTAGTCCCTAGGGTTTGAAAACTTTATTTTTTCCTCCCTAGGGTTTGGAAAGTGGCCAAATTGGTCCTTGAGGTTTTGAAAAGTGACTAAGTTAGTCCCTCCGTCAATTGACTGTTAGTTGACTTAATGGATTGACACGTTGACCAATTAGAAGTTAACACGTGGCCACTTAATTAAATTTTTTATTTTTTTAAAAAATATTTTTTCAAA
>CM017323.1:23224650-23348193 GCA_006937295.1 Carpinus fangiana
TATATATATAACATGACATAATTATACATATTCATATTAATACAATAATTATTAATTAAGTACTTAAAGACTTAGTTTCAATGCATGTTATAAGTCCATATATGCTATAAATTATAATTACACATATATAATACCATTTTTTATTATAATATATTTTAACCGTTTTTTGAACAATAATAACAAATTTTGAAAAATAATAACAATTTTTTATTCATTTTTAACCAATTTTGAAAAAACGACGTTGTATAATATATTTAAGGACTAAATGTTGGTAAATGATTAAATGTTCTATAACTTGCATTTTTTTTTTCTTCTAGTAGTATAACTTGTATTCTTAACAAGTTATGATTTACATTTAAGGACTTTTTTTTTTTTTTTTTTTTTTTAAGTACAAATAGATGTAAATTAATGTGAATTTGAGGTCAAATATTTTAGATTTTTCAATATGAGCTCTTTTTGGAGCAATTTGGCCACGTGGTATATATATATATATATATATATATATATATATGGCCCAAAACTAAAAATTGGCCCAAAGGCTCAACTTTGAAAAAAGCTGTTATATGTTTAATAACCGCTAACCGCGATCCACTAGCGGTTGCGGTTATTGAAATTTAGTAACCCTTTTTTCACCTCTAGTAATATGTATTCTTATTCCTTTGTTTAGCAACAAGAGATATGTCCTAAATTGGATTGAACCAAAATTACCAAAATAAACCTCATTTGTTATTTTTATAAAACTCTTAAAAAAAAAAAAAATTTGAGTAGCTGGCCACCCAAAGATGAACTTGGGCCACACCACCCCCGTGCTATCGGGGTGGGCCTTGGCCACCCTCGACGATGCTTGGGGGTGTTTGTAATTTTTTTGTTTTGCCATTTTAAATGTAAAATATCGAATCAGTATTTGGATTTTACCTAAAACACTATTTTCTAAAAAAAAATAATAATAATAAAACATATACTAAAACATGCCCAAAATAGTTTCAAAATAATTGAAAATATATCATAAAAAAGGCCCAAAATAGGCGGATATTGGTACAGTTTTACCTTCAATATTGCAACATATCAGATAAAAAAAAATTAAAAAAAAAAAGAAATTCGCAAAGAGGCGTGTTACTATCTCCCATTCATCTTTCATCTATATCTTGTTCAAATTCATCATTGGATTTATGGTATAGTAACACATGTAGATGAGTAGATCCTACAAAATTAAGGATGATTTAAAATAAAATAAAATAAAAAGAAATGGATGGGAGATGAAAAAATAGCATTTCTATTTTTCAAATGTAGACCCACAAAAATTTTATATTAAAAACATTTTTTAAGTGTATTTCACCAAAAAAAAAAAAAACCCTTTAAATGACATCAAAATACTTTTACAAATAAAAACACTTCTATGTAAGTTTCAACTTCCCTCATTTTCATCCTTAAGTTTTTTTTGTTTGTGCCATTTTGATTTATAATTCTTAACTTGTTTAATATTTTTACTATTTTATTTAAAAGATGTCTGAAATTACGTTGAGAAATAAATTTTTTAAATAAAAAAAACTTTTTATAAAGAGTTTTATATTTAAAAAATGTGAAAAATTTTAAAAAAAATTCTAAATTTGATTTTTTTAATTTATTATTTATTATTTTTTGTAAACAGGCTCTTTGCGTGAGCGTGGCTTCGTATCAACGCACAACCCAGGCATATATATATAAACACGGACGGCTTCGTATCAACGCAACCCAGGCATATATATATATAAACACGGACACAAACTGTAAATTTCAGAAACTAGAGTCTTCGTCTTGCTCCCTCTTTCATTTGCGCTTATCACAGGTACGGTTTGTCCTCTCGATATTCATCCGCATCTTTACACTTTCCAGTCGTTTCTTCTCACTTCAATTCCTCTCCCAATTCCCTTTCCCAACTATTCGTTCCAATTCATCTCCTTTACGCCTTCATTGGAATTCGATTCTGGGAATTCGTAAGGATAGTGTTTGGCTGAAAGTGGCTTTTTAGGTTCTTTTTTGTCGGCAAGTAATGACTTCGGATTTTTTTACGGAGCGCCCGTTGTTCGGCGGCGCAATATCTAGCACATTCCCTTCTAGATTCCAGGTTAGTCGTTTTTCTGCTATTTGGGGGTTGTAATCCTTGTCGTTTTAATTTTCTTTCCAATTTTGAAATTTCGGGCTGCCGAATAACGTTTGGGTATCCAAAATTACAGGACGTGAGCAATGTTCGGCAAGTCCCTGATCATCAGGTTGGTTATGCTTAAACCGTTTCTTTTTGTTAGAAAATATTATTCCAAGATATGATTTGATTTTAGTGTTTTGTGATGGGTTAAAGGAGGCGTATGTGGACCCTGCCCGGGACGAAAGCCTGATCTTCGAGCTCTTAGATTTCAAACATGATGTTGGAGACAATGGAAGTGCTGCCTGGTTTCTTCAAGACCTTGCCAATGAACAGGAAGCAGAAGGAGGCGTGGTAAATCTTATTCTTACTTTCATATCCTTAGGGGGTTTGTGCTCTTTTCTTTTTTTTTTTGGGTTCTAAGAATGGTTTGAGGTTTAATTTTCTCCCACATTCTAAAGAGAGCTTGGGCATGTTTGAATTTTCCACTGTTGTAGAAATTTGATTTAGGAACTGATTTATGAGTCAATGGTTATTATAGGCAGCTTCTGTTTGATCCAGGTGATTGAGCAATCTAGTGTGATTGGGGCCCCTGGATTGTGTTACAGAAACATACCTGCTGTTGTCACAACTGCAGTTGGCCAGATGGTAAATGCCTTACCTATTGCATATGTGGTTAATATCTCTTTTTACTTACTGACTTGATCTTACTTTCTAGTGTGCTTTTATCTTCCAAGTGATGCCCTTACTATTTGAGAATAATGTGGGTAATGAATTCTATGTGCACTTACGAATGCTGCTTGGCCTCTTACTTTTACAAATGACGGACAGTAGTGGCAAATCTCCGATATATGAAATCACTCAAGAAATGA
Organism: Carpinus fangiana; assembly: GCA_006937295.1. Lineage (NCBI taxonomy): Eukaryota > Viridiplantae > Streptophyta > Magnoliopsida > Fagales > Betulaceae > Carpinus > Carpinus fangiana. The sequence continues at coordinate 23,227,642 of CM017323.1, forward strand.
CAAAGACTAGACGCAACTGCAATTTTTGGTAGTTTAGCACCTGTTTAGTGACCCTGAACGTTACTAAATAAATGAGCTCTGATTGTTACCTATATGTTTTTTAGTCTGCTCACAGTTGTGGATGAGCTAAGAACAAAATATAGAGGCTCTGAATTTATATTTGTGGCCTCACAATCCATTGATGTATAGGAAATAAATACAAGGTTCGTTAGACAACACTTTTTAAAGGGTGCTTTTTGCTTTTTGGTTGTGATATGGCGTAAAGATAAAAATAATTTCTGAGTGTTTTGAGTTGTTTTTTAATGCTTTTAATTTTTTGCTAAAATCAGAAAACTAGCCTAAAAAACATTGCCAAACGAGCATATTATGGAATATGGATACCTCACCATAGGACAATTCATAGGGACCCTTCATCACCTTCTAGAATAGGGAGACTTGTTCCTTTTATTTCTAATAGGATGGAAAATGCATGTTTGGTTGGTCAGCATATCAATTAACCTGAAGTTATGGATCTTTTGGGGTCTGATTCTTTGGAAAGTGTAAGCTTTGCCAATGTTACACAGGCATGAGCATGTACCCTATGGGTTTTCTTATTGTGATTTTGGCTGGGCCTTTCTCTTTTCAATGGTCAATCACTATACATGTTTATACATAATTGGGGGTTGATATAACTAAAACCTGACCAAGGTTTTGCTTCATATGGTTACTGAAATACAACTATCCTGTTATTGAAAACTATTCACTCCTCTATTACAGTGTTCAACAAAATTAGTTTACTTTCTTTTTTGACAAACATGGGAGCTAGTACGATGCTATTTAAAATGCTTGAGCACTAACTTGTTTGTCCATTTGCGTGATGGTACTCTAACAGCCTTTTAAAGAATTGGAGAGAAGTATTTTTGATAAGTAGATTAGGAACAAAACTTTTAAGAAAATTTCGGTAATCAGTTATCTCTAATTTATGGCCAGTAGCTTTTTTAGAAAACATAACATAGAAATTGTTATATGAAGTTTCTAGAATTGCTCTCTCTGTCGCTGTCCATCTCCTTTTTCTAACTTATGTTAATGCTTATGCATAGGCCATTTCAAAGGGAAGGCAAGGAAGGCAAGCACAAAACATTGTTAGGGTAATTCTGTTATTTTTCTTTTTCCTCTACAGGCTTTAAGAAGTTTCCAAATGCTAAGTTGAGTCTACTATTCTATTTCTGCAGGTGTACTTGGCAAATCTGCGTCTTAAGGAAGTTGATACTGATGTGCTAATTACTGCATATGAGCCCATTCATATAAAGTAGGTATCAGGGGAACAAGTTTCCATAAATCAGATAAATTTCATGACTTATCAAAATATTTTACTGATGGATCTCCATTTACCGGTTATCATAAATCACACGCTTGTGCATGCACACATGTACAGCCATATATACAAACACACACACACAGATTTTAGGGGATTGATCTTCCTAAACGCAACAGTGGAATACTCTTCTCATTAATAGATAGCCAAGTTCCATTTACTACATGCACGTAGAATGCACTTATCAGATTGAACTAACCATCTGATGTGGGAGTTATTATCAAAGATTTTTCACTGCTGATAGTTTTTGTAACACAAAGCATCTGAAAAACAAGAGCACTGCAGGATGGGGTGGTACCAACAACTATAAATTGTGTGGCTTCCCCTTACTAATTGTTATAACTACCTGGAACAGCTATGGGATCTTCCCTGAGGCTTTATAGATGGTAAACTTATGTTGCTTGATTGCTAGTAATATTCCAAAAGTAAAGTCGGTAAAATTTAACTAGCAATACAGACTGTAACTCTCTCATTGTCACTCCTGTTCGCCAAAAGCTAAAAAAAAATGGAGCATAAGTTATATACTTATATGTTGTTTTGTAAAACATATGTCCGGAAGCATTGGCTGCTTCAGTGGCGATTCAAAACGCAGTATGAGTTATGGTGATTGATTTAAATTTGCATTGTTCACTTGATTAAATATTCCTGTAACACATGCTGTTATGTTCTTGTGGTTGCAGCCCTTTGAGTGAAAGTGCCAGCACAGTTGGCGCTGGTTTTGCTGTTCCTGCCACACAAACTGGATGTACGCCAATGGCTGAGGTTTCTAAACTCGCACTCTCCAGCTTCAAAGTTCATGACTGGAGCCTTTTTGGTTCTGCCGTCTAAGATGCGTTTCGAGGGAAATCTACAGTCGATGTTTAAGAGTAGTAGTAGAGTAGTTCTCAGGAGTAGTTGTTGTCTTTTCCATTTCTGTCAAGTGTGAAGTGGGAATCTTTCCTTTGAGTCGTTAAAACAGTTTGTTTTGGCCGGGCCTCAATTTGGTCTTCAGTTTTTTTTCGCACACTCTGCCCGAAAATCAAATGGACTACTTTTTATCTCGTCTAAATAGTAATGATGGAAAACCGACACAACCAGAGTCCTCTGTAATATGTATGATGATTACGTAAAATTGGACGGAAGAGAGAGAGACCGAGAGAGAATGGTAGCACATATTACTGCACAAAGTCACTGTGACGATAGCGTGATGGTGGGCTACTGGCTAAATTCAGACAGCGCACAATCGCTCCGACTCTAGCTTTTGAACGGGTCAGATAATCGCGACTTTACACGAAGGTGAGCGGGTCAAATCTCTTGGGAGTGGACGCTGTCAGGCTTTCATGGCCCACTAGGCTAAAATTTGCTTCCTAGATGGGGGTTTGGTTTGGTGCGAATACAATTATTAAATGCTCGAGGGTCCATGGAAATAAAGCGAGTTGCTGGACAAGTTGTTGCAGTCCCTCAAAATATCACTCACCTTTACCTCGCTCCTCTCCTCCTTTTGTAAAATTCTCTCCCACGAAAGCAACATCCTCCTTTTGGAAAATCCACACCTCAATCATAATCCAATTCTTTCTTCCACTGTCTACCAAAACTAAAACCATCTGCATCATCTTCTAAATATCAGTAGTACTGAAAATTTTTAACACGAAATTAAATGGTTAGAATCGAAGAGTTTACATTGTTGAATTAAATAAGTTCAGATTAAAGTTGACCTATATAATCTTATACACATGTCTCAATACGAACTAAACCCAACAAGCGAACACAAATTGCCACTCCTACTTCTCAGCCATCAAAATTTTGGGCAACAATAATTTTAGTGACTAAACACGTAACAAACCAATCCTTTCAATCAAACAAATCCATATGGACATTCACATGCAATTATTTGAATGAACACAACTTATTCCGACTCAATTTGAAAAAAAAATTAAATTTTTTTTTAAAAAAAATTGTTGGTTGATAAAGACATTACTCTTTCATTATTTTCGTCTTGAATGTTAAAAGCACAATAATTTGAAGGGTATAGAATTGGGGAAGCCCATGATAGTTTTTGCAAAAATTAGTCCTAAAATCAAGACTTGGTGGGTTGGGGACGTGGATGATAAGCAGACAAATGGCACTATGGTGACGCCAGAAGTTGTAGTATAGTCAATCACGTGAGAAGCAACTAGTTTGAAATTGAATATTATTTTGTGGGCGGAAAGATATACACAATGTTAGATGTTTTCACACATGATTTAGACTTTGTTTTTCTTTTGAAATTATTGGTGGGCAATTCACATCAAATCGTTGCCAAATCTAGATGATAAGTATGATAGCGACTTGGAATTTGAAGATATTGCTTATACGAAGCAAGAAACATAAAAATTTCAGTCGGACCCCCCCCCCCCCAATCTTAATTAGACTAAAGAAAAAATTAAATTTCTTCTTCCAATATATTTAATAAAAACTGACACGTATTCAACAAACCCAGTTTAAATTGTTGAATATTATGTAATTTTAATCGATCTCTTACTCAACATCAGCTAACCTTTTTGATGCAGCCTGCAGGCAGCAGTTAGTGAGTTAATTTCTTCATGTTCGTCGTCGGAAGCAAAGAAGTCTTTTTACCAATCTAAGGCTAATTATCATTTCTTCCATCTTTCAAGTTTCATCTCACTTTACATATTTAAAACCGCAGCAGTTATGAGGTCAACGACTCATATACGTACCGTACCAACAAATAAAACCATGTTGCTTGACGTTTAAACATAACCTCCCTATAATTAATAACGTTTTAAGTGTTTAACCGAAAAGGGTGACTATACTTAAAAAAAAAAAAAAAAAAGGTTTAACCTAAAAGGGTTATTTAAAGACAGTTGTTATTGTTAACGTAACCAAAAAGAGAATGATTCCACCCATATGATAAATCCATCTTTTCAAGTGAGATTGTTTATTCAATTGTTAAGGTTTTAATGTATTTCTCTTTTTTCAAATAAAATCGATAAAACCATGGAGCCATCGTCTTGGTTGGTTTTGAAAATTCTAGTGTCGAGAGCGAGAGCGAGAGCTGGGTTAAAATTAAAAAAAACATAAATAAAAAAAATTGTAGAATTAATTTAAATTAAAGATACAATATTTTGAATTTTAATATTGTATTGGGTGTTTTTTTTTTTTTTTAGAAGGAAAAGTAGAGTGAGATTTGAAAATTGAAATCACAATCGGTGGCGGTGATTGAGTGGGGGGAGGAGATAGGGAGGGATCAGGAGACGTCGTTCAGCCAAGCAAAGAAGATTCCAACGGTCTGAGTCGGACGTGGCGTTGTCTGCTCACCCACCAACTCCGCCAGAGGGACTGGAGAAGGACATTCCATTAATCCAGCTGGACTGTGGATCCCACCCCCTATTGCCTTAACCAGCTCAAACAACTCCGTCTCATATCCAAATGCTTTCGTTGTTTGTTTGGCCTATCCAACTCCTGACACGTAAAAAGGATTTTTTTTTTTTTTTTTCTAAAATTTTTATTTAAATTTGGATTAAAAATTATAAAAATCAAAATTAATTTGTGATAGCCTGAACCTGAATCTTGGCCAATAAAATGTTGCCGACATTATAGAGTAATTGGACGGTAGCCTCTCCGGAATTGACAATTCTTTCTTTTACTAGTAGCTGTACGCATTATGGCACCATGCAAAATATCAACAGGACTTCGTCTGATTTGATAGGTCCAGCTACGAGACTATCATGGTCAACAGGCAATGTCTTTATCCTATATATATATATAGGCTAAAATTAAATTATTTTTTAATTTTTGTTTATTTACATTGATGTGATTATTTTAGGGGTTTTTGTTGGATTACTGAGTCCTTTATTGTTTTTTATTTTATTTATTGATGTATTTATTAAAAAAAAAAAAAAAAAGAAGAAGCAAAATTACAACTTCTACAGATCGAGTAGTACTTTTTTATGGACAATGTACACTCTTTTTAGTTTGGTTTTAATCGGCAAAATTATGGACCAGTCATTCTTTTTTGGCCTTCACTTTCAAACATTCTTTTTTCAAACTTTTCGTCAAATTTCTTAAATGAAGTTGACTAATTTTTGGAGACTAATTATATTATTCACACCATATACTTCGAACCGTCTTGTGGGTGTGTTTTAAGGGTCTTCTGATCATGTCACTCACAAAAAAAAAAAAAAAAAATCACTTAAAATATGTCGCTATTTACTATAGTTTACACTCACATTTCACTACGCTAACATGACAATATTGTCCATCAATCCCCGAATCAACTCTTTGTTGAACAAAAAATTAAGCAGTAGGATGAGAGTGGGATATTTGATGGTATAATGTATATATAGCTTCTATTTTTCTTCCTTTTTTGTAGCCACATCACTAAGTAGCTACTATGCTAACCAATAAATCTAATAGTACAATTGACACTTCCACATAGCATAGTAAGATAGGGAATAAGATCCTCTCCAATATCAAGTTAAAAGTATTTTTTGTCTTTTCACTGTTTGAATGGACAAAAATACATTTCAAATATAACTAATTGAATATTATCAAGTTCGAATGAACTGTAAATGATTATAATTCTTGTGGAATATTTGTATCGTATATAAAATTACTCTTTTTTGAATATATATATATATATATATTTTTTTTTTGAGTGAACCATTTTGAATAACTAAAGATACAAACTTGTTCATATATATTTAGGTCACTGTAAAATGTATAATTTGTCTTAAATCAATTCGTTTCCTTCATACATATCCCTTTTTAGTTTTTACTTATTTAAGTTACGTACGTACAAACTGCCCAAAAGGGTTTTCCTCGATTGAAACTGGAGTGTGACACTTGGTTAATTGGTACGTATAGTAGGGAGATTGAAGCATGTGTAACTATCATGGATTTTGGAATTTATGGCACAGCTAAAACAAGGGTACTATAATTGAATTATCTTTAACTACCATCAATTATTGAGCCTGGCCTGATGAGTTAGCTAGCTAGGGCTCTTGGGGGGTTCATGAATCATCCCCTTCTCCCTTATGTCAGATCGACCTCACTAGTATGGTGTACGAAGAAAAGCATATAGTACTGGGCATGCAGCTGAAAGCTAGTACAAGGCAACACTTGATCGAGCTTCAACGATCACTGGTCCATAAATTGCATTACTTTTAGTGCTGGCCTGGCCGGCCACTGGCCAGGTTCAGAAGAAAAAAAAAAAAAAAAGATTGGCTGGGACTGGCTGGCTGGCTACGATTTGATCCCTTTTTTTTTCTTCTTCATTGGCTTCTCGATCGATCGCCAGCGATGGTGCCGTAGTGATGTGTGTTGTGATGATGGATTTCTTTCTTATCACCCAACCTGTCATTCCTTTTGGTTTTAGGATTCTCTATGCCAACCTGTCAGCCTTTCTTAATTATTTCTATTTAATTAATAATAATTACCATCTAATTTGCTTAATATTGTACCAATTAATTAGCTAGGATCGATTGATTAATTGGAGAAAGTTCTTAATAATATTTTTTATATAATATAATAAAATTGCTTCAGCATCTAGCTTCATCATATCATATAATAAAATTGCTTAATTGATGTTTGCTGCACTCTTGGACCATATTAGAGTATTTAATCGTGAAGTTTCATGTCCAAGCTCCAAATATATATATAATTAAGTTAATTATTTAACTAAAATATAGCACATACAATATATATCATCAATGGCCATGGGTGAAAAGAACATGCATGATGGCTTGGTAACCACCAACATTCCTTGTACAAACTTGGTATTATGATGATTAACCTAATTAATTATAACTATTATACGGATGTACAGGTGTCAGCTAGGGCACGTGATTTCTCTTGGCAAGCATCCTGAACTACTCCTCGGTCCTATATGATATCACTTCAATGAGGCTGTCAATTATGTTGTGATGTTAATTACGTTGTACATCACTGCCATATTGGGACCATTTATGTAGTGCATGTTCAGGCCAACATTATTTGGCCTCATCTATTCCCGGCCACAAAACTTTGTGCACATTATATGCATTTTCAAGCATATTACAAACAAATTAATTATGTACATGTTTTGAAATTGGGATTTGGGCAGAACCCAATGATCGATCAGTTCCATCCATATAAAGGGATATCGATCCATGGGAAAATCATTATTGGCTGTCGTCGCTCTAGCTAGCAACAAATTAAACACAATTAAATTAAATATGTTTGGTTTTGTCATATGATCATCCAATGACTCTTCGATTACGAAACACAACAGGTACGTAGTACAAAATTGAATTATATATTATCGGTATTTGTTTCAGATTAATAATTAACCCATACATGATTGATGGAATTGAATGGAACCTGTTTTTATTTAATTATTTTTTATTAGTATCTGGCAATATCCGAAATTGATTTAACTTATATATATATATATATATGAACAACAATACCAAGCTAGTCTTCTTCTTAGAGCCGTTTATAAAGAATTCCAAGAGTGGAAAGTCACGGATATAATATGGGTCAAAAACAAATTAAGAAACACCCTAAACCTAATAGATCGAGGTAGCTAGATTAATTTGACTGGGTACGTACTACGTACCTAGGCTGATCACCGACCAGAGACAAAAAGTCCCAAATTCAAGCAGGGTGTGGCATTTTCAGTAATTGTTAAACGTCCCATTAGGGTTTCAGTGGGAGAAGAGATAAAAAGAACCAAGGAAAGAAAGTTGGTAGTGGTGTACAGATGAAACTTGGGAGGCGAATAATGTCGTCCATGGAGGTTGAAAAGTAGATGTTCATGGGTGTAGGGAATGACATGACTAAGTGTCAAGTTTAGTACAGATCAAAAGAAATTGTCATTAATGTCACTTCACTGCTATTAGTGGCACTTAGATGTATATGATCCATATATATATATATATATATATTCCCCTGCTAATTAAGCATTTAACGGAAGGAAACCATGATCCATTATATAATAACAGTGGTCGATCGATCTATATATATCCATCATTCATGATTAGTTTGGTATGTTGGTTGTTGAAATGTGGAGTTTTTTTGAGCAATGTGTTTGATCTAATCCATCAAGTTTCTTGTTCCCTTTTAAGTTACACTTGGGGCTGTTGGGCACATGGCCTAAACGTGCCATGCTCTCTCTCTGGACAGTGGGGCTCCTGTATATCTTTCTATTCGTTTCTTTTTACCTTTTATTTTGCCCTTGGGGTGATATTTATTGATATGGAGAGTATCTAGGAAACAAAAACTGGTGCTCGATCCGCTGACTACAGGATCATCAATTGCTTTGATCAGCTCACAGAGTCATATATATATATATATATATATATGAGGTAACTTCAATGATGTTTGTTTAGGATGCAGAATTAGGTTACAAGCTAGCTAGTTCGTTTTCTAACCAAATATTTGGATTTTTTTATTCTCTCCTTAATATATTGATTTGGGCTGGGCAATCAATGTAATGTTACATTGTCAATATCAAAGAATCTTGGTAGTTAACTTAGCCAATTTACACACACACACATATATATATATATTGATTTAATAATTGAAAATCCATAAACATACATAGCAAATAGTAAAAACATAAACAAAGTTGAAAATGGTTTTGATCTCATGATTTCAAAACAAAACAAACTTGTTTGCTGAATAATTGGAGCACACACACAAAGAAAGCAAAAACCCTAAAACTAGTTTGGGAGGATTAAGGAAAAGAAGAAGTTGAAAGGGAATATGGAGAAACTGAAGGGGTATGGGGGCAAAGGGGAGAGGGCAAAGGTGCAAATGCAAAAAGGCAATGATTACTTGAATGAGATGGGAGCCACTTGATTATCTTTTCTTTGCCAGTCAGTCTTTCAGTTTTCTTGACTTTGGAAGATTGGGCCCCACCTCCGGCCACCACTGTCTTAATGGATTGAATGATAAAGAGCACCGCACGTGGAGTCTGAATCAAGGGACTGTCCAACCCAACCACAATACAAGGACACCCAATTCTTCTTTATTTATTATTTTTCTATTTTATGGGTAATTTAAAAAACCACCCAAAAATTATTCAAAATTACAAACAAATCCTCGTAGAAAAGCAATTATCTTTCCCCATAAAATTATTTGCTTTTCAATTTTCGTGGCCCACGCTTATTATTCCGACTCATCATTTTTGTTGCTTAAAGCTTGCCCTCCTCCCCCTTATCCTCTCTCTCTCTCTCTCTCTCTCTCTCTCTCTCCAAGGAGAAAACAACTCAGCTGCCAGCTCCCATCTGAAAGGAATTCCATGCTCCACAAGAGAGTGAGAGTGAGAGAGGAGAGAGACCCACAAGGCCACCAAGTTGATACCATCCAGGGTCACCCACAGATGTACTAGGACCAGAGAAAAACAAAATAAAGAAAAAAAAAAAAAATTATAATACCCTCCCCTCCTATATGATCATGGATGGTGAAACTGGGATCCGCAGGCCAAATTTCCCATTACAGTTGCTAGAGAAAAAGGAAGAAGAAGCATGCTCCACCTCCCACTACTCCTCCCTATCCATTATTCCCACCGGCGAGCCAACATCTTCAGCTCGCTCCAATTCCAATTCCACTACTCAACAACTACCTCCCGACCCACCCAAGAGCAACAACACCAAGCCACCCCCCAAGCGGAACTCCACCAAAGACAGGCACACCAAAGTGGATGGCCGAGGCCGCCGGATCCGCATGCCCGCCGCGTGCGCCGCAAGGGTTTTCCAGCTGACTAGAGAGCTTGGCCACAAGTCCGATGGCGAGACCATCGAGTGGCTTCTCCAACAGGCCGAGCCAGCTGTCATCGCCGCCACCGGTACCGGTACTATTCCCGCCAACTTCACTTCCCTTAACATCTCTCTTCGTAGCTCTGGGTCTACCATATCCGCGCCTTCCCACTTGAGGAGCGGTTATAATTATTTCAACAACCCTAGCGCGTTTTCAACCATGCCACACTTGAGGGATAATACAGTTGTACTGGATGAGTCTTCACGGCGAAGGGCTTTGTTTCCTACTATTGGGTTATCCTCATCGGAGACTTCGTCTATGCTTTTGAATTTCAACTCCGGCAATAATGTGAATGCAACATTACAGGCCAAGCAAGAGTTGGTACGTGAGGCTGGCCTAGACGTTTCAGATTCCGACGGGGGCATAGGGAGAAAGCGTAGGCCGCCGGAGCAAGAATACTTGTCTCAAACTCAGATGGGTAGCTATTTGTTACAATCCAGTACAGCCGGGTCGATTCCAGCTACTCACAGTACTCCAAATCCGGCGACGTTTTGGATGCTGACGAATCCTAATACCCAAGTGATGAGCGGTGATCCTATGTGGACATTTCCTTCGGGTGGTAATAATACTTCTAGTGCGTACAGGGGGTCTATGGGTAATGGGCTGCATTTTATGAATTTTTCTCCTCCGATGGCTCTACTCCCCGGCCACCAACAATTTGGTACCGGAGTCGGCGGGGCTGGCGGTGGTGCGGTGACTGACAGCCATCTAGGCGTCCTCGCAGCGCTCAATGCCTATAGGCCGATTGTCGGTGCGGCGGGTGGTTTGGAGTCTCCAGGAAGTGGGGGGCATCCGCATCATCATCATGGAGGAGACGATGGACGCGATACAGCTAGTCACAACTCCTAGATCAATAAAAAGCCAAGACTATGTATGGTTTGGTTATTGCATATCCATCTCTTTTACTACTACCGTAGTCTATATATATATATATATTTCTTAAGTATATATATTTGCACTGGCAACACGGGCGCAAGTTTGATTATTGCTTTGAAATTGATCGTTTACTATTTGATTTTCGTGTGGGTTAGTGAGGAATATTCTTAGGGTTTGAGAAGAAAAATATTAACGTATGGCTTATAGCTAGCTAGGCTGGATCGATCTTTTGGTGTGACTAAAAGCGCTTTAATATCTTAATTATAGCTTATATATTATCCATTTTGTTTTGTTAATGTTTGTTCTTATATATATATATCATCTGTTAATTAGGTTAGCTAGGTTATAATACACGAATCTCTCTCTCTCTCTCTCTCTCTGTCATTTGTATTGTGTTGTGTTTTTGTTCAGGGACATTTTAGTTTCCTCCACTGAACTGGTAGGAGAGAGCACTTAATTCATAAAGCAGTACTAGTGGTCCCCTTCTGATCCACAATATATATCTCTTCCATGAGCTCAGGAAAACAAAAACAAAAACAAAAAACAAAAAAAAGTAGATCCCATGTTCTCATACTAGTAGTGCATATTTTCCATTTAAGTAAGCATTATATATATAGTAGAAGGAATGAGGGTAGAGAGATGATCAGTTTAAGCCTTTCAGTTGGGTCTTTGATAATCAGTACTACAACTCGCAGGTGAGTCTCCAGGGCTAACCATTATAATGTCTAAACACAATGTACAAACATTGGCTATAACAAAATGATCATTCTTCCTTTCTTTTCATATAATTAACTGATGGATATACTGTTTATGACTCTTCTGACTTCTGCACATCTCATCTCCCTTTTAATGTTTCCATTTAGACCACTCATTCAGTGGGACTGATCAACCTATATATTGACACCAATCAAAGATGTAGGTGATCTTCTAGGTCATTAATTTATGCTTAATTATGAGATCGATACCTTTGCTTTTTCTCTTAATTGTAACCATTCTTCATCAGTCAAATTAGGTCTTCTAAGGTTATTGCCAATTGCAATATTGGTCATGTAATGTCCATCTGCCTTTACACACATATACATATATGCTAGCTTGCTGCATCAATGGCGTTGTTATATATATATATATATATATATATAATATACTAATATAACATAATGCTACTGCTACTGGTGATGATGATGATATATATATATATATACACTTACTTACTTCTCTTGTTGATAACTACATGGTTTGTGAAGAAATGATTTTTCTTCAAGTATATATATATATATATATATATATATATATAACCCTAGCTAATTTGTAGTTTCTAGGTAAAAGAACACTAATCTTGCTTATGATCACTACTAAATGAATCAAATTATGTTGACATAGAATGTTTGTTTCTTTGGTCTCAACCGCTTCTTTAATTTAGGCATGTTGTTGGCAAACATGTTTTTTTTTATATATATATATAGTTAGTCCGATCTCCAATGCTGGTGAGTAATCAGAACGCCATGCAGTTGAGTTAATTAGAAGAGTGGAACATGATGGCTGACTGCAGTGTCATAACCCAAATATTTCTCACTAGGTTACTAGGTACACATGCATAAACAAATAGAATAAATTTAATTAAAACATTAGTTTTTTTATGCTTCCTTTTGGAAAAAATTAAAATTAGTCTTTAGGTTTTCTCGATTGAGATTTCAATTTAGTCTTAAGTTTGTAATTTAGACAATTGGTTTTATAGATTTTATTTGTGTTTCAAATCAATCTTTTTTATCAACTTGCTGTCCGAATAATTAACAATAAGTGATCAATTATATATATGTAAACAGCTTAATTATTATGTCACACCCATAAACATCCCGTCTGCTATATATATATGTGCACACCATGTCAAGCAACAATTTTTAATTTTTGTTTAAATAAAATGAGAAACTAAGAGGGTGGAGGCTAGGTGGTCTGACCATCACCTCTCATATGGATTTTATCCGACACCAGTCGCACCACACCCAACCCCCCCTTAACCCTTACCCTTTCTTTTTTTTTTAAAAAAAAAAAAAAATTTGTGCATGATGTGACATGCACCTGGCAGATGAGCGTGATGTGGCATCGTGTTGTGGGTGTGACTAGGTAAACTGTCCACATGGCAGACATATCGTTTATTATTCATGGCCAATAGGTTGATGAATGGATTGATTTGAAAACTTGAAAACTAAATTGAAATTGCGAGAAAGTCTCCTAATTTTAACTTATTTTCCCTTTTATTTTTAATTTTCTTTGCGAAAAGACAAGGTTTTTGAAATCATGATCAACTTCAACGTAGATTTGCTTTGAAAATTATATTCAATATTGTGGTTACTAGCTAGCTAGTTTCTTATGCAAGTATTTCTTTCTTAATTAAGCCTAAAAATAATAACGTTAGCAGTCTCAACACTTCTTCATACATATGTTTTTGTAAAAGGAAAACCTAACATGAATTTTGTACTGACTAACAATGAATTTGGCTAAAGTTATCAACATTTAAAACAATATTATAATGCATCCATGATCTTAAATTAGTTTTTAATATTAAAATTCCTAAAATAATTTGTTATAAATATGAATTTAAAGTCTGTACGTAACGTGATAATTAGGGTAGGTTCTTAGAGAACCTAGACTTCCTTCAAACATATGTATGAGAATAAATATAAAGATTTCCTTAAAACTGGGTTTCCTCCAACCCATTTTATAAATTTGACATTTGCCATAAACATATAGCTAGCATTTTGACAGCTTGTTTGTTAAATAGCTAAACAATCAAATAAATGGAACGAGAAATATTGCTAGAGCGTTTACTCTTGTGACCTTGTCCTTCTCCCATTCTTCTTCAGCCTCCACTTTTCAAAATCAATCATTGGATCCACTTTTACTTATTTGAATCATTGATTTTTAAAAACAAAATATAGAAAAGGATGAGAGAAAGACAAGAGTACGTAGATGCTCTAGCATTTCTCAACTAGAACCCAATTTAGAGTTTTAGGGTCTTAGACTCTTAAATTATTTCTTTACTTATCTCCACAATTTTGGAAATAGAAATTAAATTGTCCTAAGTCTTTTTTTTTTTTTTCTCTTCTTAATTATCTTGTCTCTCCTCATTTCATTCTCTTTGTTCCAGCAGCTGTAACTTAAAGGAGATTTGTGACTGCTGGGGTTTGTTGCAAGACAAACGAGAATCTATATCTTCCAAACCTTTTATATTCAATTTGTCCATGAGTTTTCAAAATTTCAGTTAGAAACTACCCTACCAATCTTGGGTCATGAAGGATATGAAATGAACCTTCATGCATTAATTAATTTCCTTGATCTATATATATATTCTTGTACTAAGCATTTCAGAATGTTAGTCGACCTCCAAATTCACTTGCTAACTTGTGTTTTGAAATAATACGTAGCTAGCACATTCACGTAGACACACAGAGAAATTATATATACCCAGATGCTCTAATAAAGATGGAAAGAGTCAAAGAGGCATGCTATTTTCAGGTTGCAGTACTTCAATACTTCCTTTCACTCAATGGGAAAAGAAATATATAAGAATATGCATGAAAGGATATATGTTGTTGTTAAAGATCACGTAAAGAAATCGACCTGGCCAGATCAACGTGGGCCGGCAGCACAAAATCATTTTCATAAATTTTTTTTAAAAAAACATTAATTTTAAAAAGATAAATAAATAAATAGAAGCTCTCTAGTCTCTATATCAATCAAAGCTTTCAAACGAAAAAAGAAATTGAATTGTTATAATGACGTGGCAAGACTCTATTGGTAGAAGCGGTAGGGAGGTCTGCTGACACTACACTGGAAGAAATTTCAAAATTCGGTGCCTCGTTGGTCGTGCACCATTGGATTCTTTCGGAAAATAAGCTCCCATCAGAGACCTTTACTGATTCCTTTCCAGAGTACCTTTTTAAAGCGCGTATCACTGTATATATGCAGATGCAGTCTCTCTCCAAACCAATAGAGATCATCAGGGGGAGTGACCAAATTAAAGATCAGTAGTGTATTAGCAATAGCTAGCAAGGAAATGGGTTCCCGTTCCGGTTCCGGGAATTTTCTCCAAGTGGTGGCCAAGAACTTTGATGTTCTTGCATTGTATGTATTTCTCTCATCCAATTCTCCATTATCATAGTCTTCCATTTCTTCAACTCTGTATATACATTATAATTTTGTACACACACACACGTGCATTGTGTTTTCTTTTTCTTTCTTGATTTAGATTTTTTTTTCTTTTTTTGTTTGCAGGCCTCTAGTCGCACTCGTTTATCCACTGTAAGTGTTGATATATATATATATTTTAACTTTATTTATTGTTCTATATATGTTCTCTGAACATCACTTACAGATTTATGTGGTCGTGTTGTTGTTGTTATAGGTATGCTTCAATCAAGGCTATAGAGAGCAAGTCTCGTACCGATGATCAGCAATGGCTTACATATTGGGTTCTCTATTCTATGCTCACAATCTTTGAGCTCACATTCGCCAAAGTCCTCGAATTGTAAGCTATTTAATTAATTTGTAGCAGTTCTATATTATATTGTGCGTTGCTGTCTGCACATTCTAACTTTGTTTGGTAATGGAGTTTGGAGTTGGTTTTATTACTATTCATCGTCGTTTCTTAAAAAAATTTACATCAAAATATTCTAACTTTTTTACTTTTTATATCACATTATTCATTTTTTATTATTATTCAAATAAAAAATTACTGCAAAATAATTTTTTTTTTCTTTTTTTTATATCATTTTTTCATACCAAACATTTTATTTATTTTATTTTTTTCACTATAATGTTTAAGCTAAACTCCTTCACCAAACATCCCTGCATGTGTTTACTAATACTATGCCTTTAAGGGCAATATCGAGCAGGCAAAATAGCTGTAGTTTTTCTGCACACACTCTTAACATATTCTATATTTTATATTTTATTTTTTAAAATATTATTTTGTGTGGGAAAGAGTGTGAAAGAAAGAGGAGAAAAGAGAATTAAAAAAATAAAAAATAAGAAGTTAAATTGCTTATTCTGTTAGAGACGAAACAACATCCATAATAGTCATATTTGACTATTATTAGGGATTTAAGTTATTTAACTCAAGTTTTAAAAGTGCAATGTGTTTCTTAGTATTAAGATTTCATATGATTTTTTTTTTTTAATAGTATTAATAAAAAAAAATGTGCTTCTCACTCATGGACTTAAATGACACTCGACTCTAAGTATTCCAACCTAATTTGAAAGAAATTTATATCCAATATATAATGGAAGACTAATACTAATAATGTGATAGAAGGAAACTAAGGAAGGAAATATAATAAAGAGACTAGTAAAAAAAAATTCCCATGTTGTTAACTTGAGCTATAGGAATGAAAAGGGTAATTTAATGCTTCAGCTGCTCAAAATTGTTTCTTTGTTTTTATATCCTCACTTGTCATAAATAACACTTGGAAAAGTTAAAAAAGCTGCATATTTTCAACCTCAGGCTCCCCATTTGGCCTTATGCTAAGCTTATTGTGACATGCTGGTTGGTCCTACCGCACTTCAATGGGGCAGCACATGTGTACAGGAACTACATCAGGCCATTCTACATGAACCCACAAGCTTCTCAAATCTGGTATATCCCACGAAAGAAGGGCATCTTCAGTAAGCCAGATGACGTTCTCACAGCTGCCGAGAAATACATTGAAGAGCACGGGACAGAAGCATTTGAAAAGCTCATAAGCAAGGTATATTTTTATTTAACCATGATGTTTTCTTAGCTGAGACATCGTTAATTGTTTCAAACTAGGAGTCTAGGATTATTAATTGCTAAGAAAACAGGATTATATATATACCCTGTAATAAAATATCACAATGTTCAAGGACCTGAATTGTTTCCTGATGTTCTGTTTGTGATACATT
Organism: Carpinus fangiana; assembly: GCA_006937295.1. Taxonomy (NCBI): domain Eukaryota; kingdom Viridiplantae; phylum Streptophyta; class Magnoliopsida; order Fagales; family Betulaceae; genus Carpinus; species Carpinus fangiana. Next base: position 23,244,572 of record CM017323.1, read on the forward strand.
TGTGTTTCCCATTTGCAGGCTGATAGTCATAGAGAAGCCAGAGCCAGAAGGAGCAGCAGCAATTACATGATCTTCGATGATGATTATATCTACTGAAGTCAAGTGCGGTCTCTATATGATGATTATATATATATATATGCTGCCCTTCTTTCCTAATTCTGGTCTGTAGCTGTTTAAAGATGCTATAAATCTTAATATCTAGCCATCGAGAGATGTTATTTATCTCTATTTTGTGTTAGCATTTTTTTTCTTCTTAAACCTTGTGTGTCTTTCATGATTTGTAATTATTTTTGTCCTTCAGATAAAGATTAAAGAGTGGCGAGATATAAGGGAAAATCAATTAAGTTTTATGTTGGAAACATATTATAAGAGTAAGTGGTTAATATAACTCAATTGAGTCCAAATTCCCAAAGAGTTAATCTCCTCTAAAGTGGTATCAAATCCAACTTAAGAGCTACCTTCTATGTGGTTGACATTTGTGATTATTGGATCCAATTCCTTCAAATTAGACCCGTGGTTTGATGCGAATAAGTTGTATAGTTTAAGTGGGCATCTATTTCTACCTAGAATGAGGGGTAAATATCCTGTAAGAGAGGTGCCTTGTGGTTAATGTTGAGGGACATCATATTTGAATTTAACAATCTCTATAATTAAGCAAAAAGGGATACTACCATGGAGAAACAAATTAAGGAGAATGCAAAAGAAGACGACATACAGAAAGCTGAAAATCTAATGCGAGAAATCAAAAAGAGCGCACATGTATTTGTGGTTGCGGGAAGCTGGATTATGCATAGGTTGACAAAGGAGATAGAGAGACAGACGGGCAAAAGAGGACGCGATAGATAGTATATACATTATCATAAAATACATGTAGCATTTGAGACGAAAGTAAACTAAAAGAAGGAACAAAATTATAAGTTTTTCATTGTCTTAATTGTAAACAAGAAATGTCACATTAGGGGTAATAATTTGTGTTCGTGTGTCAAGTTTGGGTTGTGTTAAGACATAGGTATAAGACTATATAAGTCAACTCTAATCCGACCAAACCTTCTAATTTTGTACTGGATTCGCGTCGGGTCCGCGAGTTATGTAGAAAATTATTAGAATATTAAGTGTTGAGTTTAAGTTATGCCGAACTATACTTGAACTTCTATATTATTTTTATATTTTTAGAAAACAAATAAGATTCTTATTAAAATTCATATCACTTTCAATGTGAGATAAATAACATTATAGAATTACCTCAAGAATAATAATAATAATAACATTATAGTAAAATCACTATATGCATACATTTTCATTAATTATCATACTATTTTAGAAGGAAGGGATTACTAATTTTAATCCACTGGTAAGAGAAGTTAGTAGTCAACGACCTGATGTACGACGTGGGACGCATGTATGGTAGTAAAGTAGTCTTGCAAACACTCGATATCTGCCCCCACCGACCTTTTAGTTGTCTCTTTTCTTTTTCTTTTTTAATTTATTTTTTTACGTGTCCACACGAGTAAAGAATGACAAATTTTCAATTTAATTTTGGTTAGGATAAAGGGTTTTTTTTTTTTTTTTTCAAATTGGAATTGGCAAACTCCTAACCGTTCGATGGTGGATCAATGAATCATAAGACAATTGAAAACTAGTCACATTAATCACTAATTTTTGGATCAGGCTTACATGCTGTTATTAAAATAACAATTGTAGTAAAAGCAACTGTTGATTTTGAATCTCACAAAATATCTTTTTATTTTCTCTCTCTTATTAAAAGCTTTTAAAAATAAGTCAACTCTGAAATTTAATCTCAACCGTTGATTTTACTATAGCTTACATGCTGTTATTTCAATAATAGCATGTATTCTTCAAAAAAATAAAATAATAATAATAAAATCACAGCATGTAAGCTAGATATAATTTTCTATCAAAGTTTTTATTTTAAATTGGTTTGGAAAAAATATATTTTTAATTCAGCCTATTAAACTTATATATGTTTTATATATGAGTTTTAAACATATATTTCCTGAAAATGAATATCAATTTAATAAATTGAATTAAAATAATAAAATAATATTTTAAATTTTCATAGTTTTAGGTGATATTATTGTATGAAAAGTAGGGGTATTTATGCGGTTTTTATTAACCGCTAAATGCTTTTTTTAATATATATATTTATTATATATAACCTTTTTTTTTTTTTTTGATAAGTCAGTAGAAATTTATATATAACTTGTATGCTTCTCCTCGTGCAATAATATTTAAACATTTGTGTGTTTGTTTATTTGATCAATATATACAAAATAAAGTCTCTCCAAAAACAAATTAAAACCAAAGAAAGTTGTAGTCCAAAAGAGGAGAAGGCATACATTTTTTTTTTTTATATGGGCTCATTTTGGAGCAAGCCCAATGTGGTATACTGCAACCTATATCCTTGTTAAATAGTGTATATTTTGATGCAAAAAAGGCATAGAAAAGGGCAAAATAGGCCTAAAACTGAAAATTGAACCCAAAGGCAAACAAAATTAAATAAATAATAAAAAATCTGAAAAGGAAAAAAAAAACATTTAGAGTGAGCCCAAAAAAGCCTAATTTTCAAATTCGACCCAAAAAAGCATGTAGTAAAAAGTGGTTAACCGCTAACCAGACAATAGGCGGTTAACTCCCTAGCGGTTAGCGGAAGTAATTAGTAAAATATACTAACTGCTTAAGCAGTTGCAGTTAACGGTTTTAGCCACTAACCGCTAACCGCAATTGCATGATCACCTCTAATGAAAAGACTAAATGATTATTTTAACCAACAATATGAATTATTAATATGTTGTAACAAAAAAATTTACAGGGACTAAATTATTAATAAGTTGAAGGATTTTTTATGGCCAAAATTATTATTACCCTTTATTTTCATCCCCTTTTTTGGAATTTATTTGCCACCCAACTCCACTTAAGGACAAAACCAACCATCCCAATCCCAAAGATTTCAATTGCCGACGTGGCATCAAACAAAATTGCGAGCGAGAAACAGACAATCTCTCCGAAATCAGACAACAGAGCGAGAGAGAGAGAGAGAGAGGCGCAGGTTAACAACCCTCAAGGTTCTGCAAATTCCCGTTGAAAATCACGGACATTGACGACCTCTGAGACAGCGGAATCTCTTCGAATCAAAGCGCTTGGCTCTCCAATTTTTTTGGAACTCGGCGAGCACAAATTCTTCGATAATGGTTAACATTTGGCAAATTTATCGGAATTTTTCGCAATGGAGGTAAACTCAATCGCCATTGCTTTAATTCGCGCCCATCTGGATTTAAATAGATTTTTGATGTCGAAAATGTGCGAAAACCGAAGAGTTTCAAAAATTCGAAGGTGTTTGTGATTTTGTTTAGGGTTTGTTTAGTATTCTGGATAGTGGTTTCAGCTATTTCAGAGCTCAGATTGATCATAGAGGCTCTGCATTGTGGTTTGGTTCTGTGATTAGTGTGGATTTATAGGGATTTAGGCAGAGTTCACAAGCTGGAATATCTTGTTTTGGGGGGCCAATTTTTGGTTATGGGGTAGATGAGGGACTTGTTTTCTTTTTCACAATCTTAGCACGTATTTGAGTACCTTGCTTGTACATGGGCCGAAGTTGGAGAGCGGCGTATGGTGTTCGATATATTTGGAGCAGTTGTTCAAATGGGCATTGGGTCTGTAGCTCGGCAGCACCTGGCATTGCAACTTGAATGGCTGATTTACAGAGAGGTGGTCTCACCGAGAGGGACGGCGAGCAGGTATAATGCTTTAATTCGCTTTCATCTTATGCTTTTGTGCAATGGGGATTCATGAAGATAGGTTGCCTTGAGAAATTATTGTATGCTTTAAAAGGAGTCCAAGTGTAAGAGTAATTCATTTGCATTAGATAGTTTGATATAAATTGGTGTTGTTTACCTAAAAAATGCTTACTCTCTATGCGCTTTTTTTTTTTTTTTTTTTTTTTCTCACTAAAATCTTTCTTGATATAATATTGTCATAGGATTATGCTCTTGTATAAAAACACCTGTAGCTCTTGTAGTTAGTTATATTTGAAGTTTTATATTACAGGCCATTGCAGCACTTAAGAAAGGGGCATATCTACTAAAGTATGGACGCAGAGGAAAGCCAAAGTTCTGCCCATTCCGGCTTTCTAATGTAAGTTGCATTCGCATGTTCTCTTTTCTGAATTACACACTAACTCATTGAAGAAATTGCAAAAATCACCTTCATTTGAAAGTTTTCCGCCCAACAAGCAGGCATCCTGCAACCTCAATAAGGCCTTAGTATATTTTCAGTTATGAAAATCGTAATAATGCTAACCCTTGGGGCAAAGCAGAATGTATCCACTGATATATAGCCCAAGCGCCGTCTAAGAAATCCATGTTTAACAATTCCAGACCAGAAAACCAATTTATTGAGGAAGTGGCATTTCACTGTTCTATGCTTTCTATTTTATTTGTGGAGTTGAAAAGAAATTTCATATATTAATACGCTATATTCTTGGTTGTTAGCCAATACTGAGTTTTGCTGAGACCTAGCAAGTAGCAAATAGTGTGATCACGTCTCTCAGTATAGGTCAATGGCACTCTAGGTGAAGAGGTCAATCCTATATAATGGAAAATCAAACTAAGACCTTACTCTGATCATCCAAATTACTAGTTTAGAGTTTCATCATGACTAAGCAAACCTGAAATTTTTCTGCTAGATGCCCAAAGTATGACCTGTCGCTATTTTATAGTTTGAGCTCAGCGAGGCTGTAGATCTCCATGATTTCAAACATGAATTTTGGGTCCTTTAATATACTTTTTTTTTCCTGTATGAATATGGATAACAGAAGAAACAATATTCTTTCATTTCTCTGTATCAACTTAGATGATTGGGGTTTTGTTTCAGGATGAGTCTATGTTGATATGGTACTCTGGCAAACAAGAGAAACAGCTTAAACTAATTCATGTTTCAAGGATTATTCCTGGACAGCGCACTGTAAGTTTGTCTTATTGTCCTTTCTTTCCTAGAAAATGATTAGGGGATAGCCCCTCAAGCTACTGCCCAAGTGCTTTTATCAGATCTTCGATGAAGACTAGAAATAAATTATGCACCAGTTTCAAAAGTACATTCTAGTTGAAGTTTATATTTGATTTTGAAATTCTATAGGTTTAGGTAGAATCCTCTTATTTATTCTTACAATAGTCACTTTATTCTGTCATTTTGCTTACCCTTAATTCTCTAAATTTATATAAATATGATGGTGGATTTATCTTTCAGGCAATTTTTCAGCGGTATCCTCAGCCTGAAAAGGAATATCAATCGTTTTCACTTATATATAATGATAGGTCCTTGGATTTGGTGAGTTTATTTCTATGGTCTATTCTTGCCTTTTCTAGGAGCTCGTTTAGCTGATCAATGGCAATGAAACATTGAAATCACTTTTCTTCTCAGTGCTGTTGTTTTATAATGAAAGTAGTTGCTCAAAGTTCACTTGTTAATTTGAGAAAAACAAGCTAGGGTATCAGCTGATAAACTATAAGTAATATTCTTTGTTTGACATCATTACCAATCAATGGACAGATATGTAAAGACAAGGACGAAGCTGAAGTTTGGTTTGTTGGTCTTAAGGCACTGATTGCTCGAGGCAAGTACCCCAAGTGGAGGAATGAATCAAGAAGTGACAGTGTAGCATCAGATAGTCCACATTCTCGTACACGAAGGAGTTCTCCATCTATTGCACCATTTGTCCGTAGCAGTGATCTTTCTATTCTTTTGGTCTTTAGTTTTATAAAGTTCCAATAACCTATTAAGCATTTACAGTTTGTTTTTTCTTTGGGTCATTATATTTTTCAAATTACAACAGGATCCAGGAGATACTGAAGGGGTTCCTTTAGAGAATATTCCGCAGACTAGACTGGGGAAGGCATTTAGTGACATAATATCATATACTGCAGCTGCTAAGAGTTCCCGTCAAGATGAATCAGTTGCCACTTCCACATTATCATCTGCATCAGTAGAAAACTCAAATGGTCAAAGTTTAGCAGAGACATTTCGAGTTAGTTTATCTAGTGCCGTGAGCTCATCAAGCCATGGATCTGGTCATGATGATTTCGAAGCCTTAGGTGATGTCTTCATTTGGGGAGAAGGTATTGGTGATGGAATGTTGGGCGGTGGTGTGCATAGAGTTGGGAGCTCATATGGTTCCAAGATGGATGCCCTTCTCCCGAGGGCATTGGTATCAAAAGTGGTTCTAGATGTTCATAATATTGCTTGTGGTGGCAGGCATGCTGTGCTAGTCACAAAACAAGGGGAGATATTTAGTTGGGGAGAGGAGTCAGGAGGCAGGCTTGGGCATGGCGTACAAGCTGATGTTTCCCACCCAAAGCTCATCGACACTCTTAGTGGCATGAACATTGAATTTGTAGCATGTGGGGAGTTTCACACTTGTGCTGTTACACTTTCAGGAGATCTTTATACATGGGGTGATGGTACTCACAACTTTGGTCTGCTTGGGCATGGAAGTGAAGTTAGTCATTGGATTCCTAAAAAGGTAAGTGGTGTCATGGAGGGTGTACATGTATCATATATCTCTTGTGGACCTTGGCATACTGCTGTTGTGACATCATCTGGGCAGCTGTTTACATTTGGGGATGGATCTTTTGGCGCCCTAGGCCATGGAGATCTGAGAGGCACGAGTATTCCCCGGGAAGTGGAAAGTTTGAAAGGACAGCGAACTACGATGGTTGCTTGTGGTGTTTGGCACACTGCTGCCGTCGTTGAATTGATGAATGAATTATCTGTTTCTGGATCTTCTGGGTGCTCTTCATCTGGAAAGCTGTTTACCTGGGGGGATGGAGATAAAGGGCAACTTGGACATGGTGATAAAGAGCCTAGACTCGTTCCTGAGTGTGTAGCTGCATTAGTTAATGAAAGTATTTGTCAAGTAGCCTGTGGTCACAATCTCACAGTTGCTTTGACAACCTCAGGACAAGTATATGCAATGGGGAGTACTGCATATGGACAGCTGGGCAGTCCTGTAGCTGATGGAAAAGTTCCCAGTCGCATAGCTGGTAAAATTGCTGACAGTTTTATAGATGAGATTGCCTGTGGTTCATATCATGTTGCAGTTCTGACTTCCAAAACAGAGGTTTATACTTGGGGAAAGGGTTCAAATGGGCAATTAGGCCATGGAGACTATGATCATAGAAATACACCTACACTTGTCAATTTTTTAAAAGACAAGCAAGTGAAGAGTGTAGCGTGTGGTTCAAACTTTACAGCTGCTATATGTATACATAAATGGGTATCTAGTGCTGACCACTCTGCATGCTCTGGTTGTCATAATCCTTTTGGTTTCAGAAGAAAACGTCACAATTGTTACAATTGTGGACTAGTCTTTTGCAAAGCATGCAGTAGCAGGAAATCTTTGAAAGCTTCTTTAGCTCCAAATGTGAACAAGCCATATCGGGTGTGTGATGATTGTTTTACAAGACTAAAGAAGGCCATGGATTCTAGTTCTATTCCTCGAATTCCTAAAGTCAAAAATGGAAATATGCAACCTAAATCCAATGAGGTGGCAGATAGAGAAAGTCAAGGTCCAAAACTACAGACAACACTCTCAAGATTGTCATCTTTTGGTTCACTCAATCAGGTTGAAAGCAGGAATTCAAAGCCTGACATGAAAACGGAATTGCATGATTCCCGTGTGTTTACTGCTCTGAGTGGAAATTTTCAGTTTGGGGGCTTTTATTCTTCAAAAGTATCAGCTACTCTTGCTGGAACTTCGAAGAAAGTTTCATCAGTTTCCCTTCCTGGTTCCAGGATGGCTTCTCAGTCAACTTCTCCTGCTTCAGAAAAGTCAAGCCCAGCCCGGTTTTCTGAAGAAATTCTGGATTATACAAAGAATAAAAATGAAAGTTTAAGTCAAGAAATCGTAAATTTAAGGGCCCAGGTGAGCCAATTGAAAATGCTTTAGTGACTATGATTTATTTTTCCAGTCACGTGCATGCGTAGATCTAAAATCCTTGTTTATAACTTTAAATGTTAAGCACAGCCATTAAATACGATAGATGTGTTTTTCTTTGTTGTTTTTTTGGGAAAGAATGAATTAAGGTCTTCTTGTCATGTACTTCATATTCTTTGAGAATGTTTGAAAATATAATTGCCTGTAGCACCCAAAGAATTTCTCACTGGCCTATAAGCTCATTTATGTCTATGAGTAACCATAAATCTTTTGTGCAACAAAGCTGTATGATTTACTCCTAAATTATGGTTAATCGGACATGAACCTTGTTGAACCAATCTTCTCTTCAGGGTATAAATATTAAGGAAATTACTTCATGACACCTTGGTCAGCACTCGGATTTTTTTTTAAATCCTTTTTTTTTTTGGGACAATTTACTCCCTGGGTAAATCGAAATCACAATAAAATCTCTACCGTCAAAATTTTTTAACATCCGTTAGTCTGGGTCAAAAAGCACCAAAACGGTGCGTTTTGACTCATTAAATTTTATTATTTTTTTTTTAAATTTAATTTTAAAAGTTAAATCTAAAATTTTTTTTAAAAAGAAAAGAAAAGAAAGAAAGAATACAGGGGTGGCCGAACCATCCAGCCACCCCATTTTGTTTGGAAAAAAGAAAAGAAAGAAAGAATACAGGGGTGGCCGAACCATCCAGCCACCCCATTTTGTTTGGGGTTGGTTTGGCCACCCCCAGACCGGCCAAACCACCACCATGGCCTAAGGGGGCGGCCGAACCACCCCCTTAGCCCAAGGGGGTGGCCGAGCAACCCCCATAGCCTAAGGGGGTGGTTCGGCCACCCCCAGGCAAAATGCCAATGGGATGGTTCGGCCACCCCTATATTCTTTCTTTCTTTCTTTTTTTAGATTTAATTTTTTAAAAAAATTAATATTTTAATGGGTCAAAACACACCGTTTTGACCTAGACTAACGGATGTTAAAAAATTTTGATGGTAGGAATTTTATTGTGATTTCGATTTACTTAGAAAGTAAATTTTTTTAAAAAAAAAACTTAGGGATTTAAAAAAATTCGAGTGCTGACCCAAGGTGTTATGATGTAATTTCCCTAAATATTATTAATACCTTTTCGTTCTCTGTGTTTTCTTTCTATACTATTATGATCCATAAGAAAAGAGAGAACTAACAGCTGTTTATTTGACCTTAATTGAGTATAAAAATGGAGAGAGATTAGAGAATAAGAATGTATATAGGTAACAGAGGAAGCAAAGATTATGTAATGAAGTACCTAGATATACTGGAGTTTGGAGCTTGATAACTGTATGCTGCAGCTGAACCAAGAAAATAAATAAGGTGGCATTAGTTGGATTAATATAGTATATATGTTTTTGTATATTTTGGTGGAAAGATTGAAACTAAGCCTTGAATATATGGCAGATCAACATGTTCTCATCAACATTATAAATGTTGCAATAAGAATTGCATTTCTCTTTTCTTTTTTACATTATTTTGATAAATATCTGAGTTCTATCTGTATTTAGCATGCATGGCCTCGAATCACTTGTTTTCCAACAACTTTTTGTGTCAAACTAATGACTATTTAGTCAATCAATTTATCTTATTTTTTTACTTTATATTCGTTGAAGTGATGAGAGCATACTAAGTAGAAATTGAATGAAAATACTTTGTAGGTGGAAGACCTTACTAGGAAATCCCAACATCTTGAAGCTGAACTTGGAAGAACATCAAAGCAGTTGGAGGAGGTCACTGCCATTGCAGCAGATGAAGCTGAAAAATGCAAATCTGCGAAGGAAGTTATCAAGTCTCTTACTGCTCAGGTGAGATATTTCTCTGTTCAAGCTTTTGTGTTTATTGCTTTTCAATTTTACTGATGAGTTTAAGTTTCATAATCGACATATAGAGATTATTTTGCATCAAATAGCATGAAAAGACGCACACTTGGTTTTTGGATTTGAAAGAACTGTCCTAGTAATTTCTGTAATGATCTAAATTCAAAGATTCAAATTATAGGAGGTATGGTTTTTGAACATTTAATTTAGGAGCAGAAAAGCTCTAAGAGGGAAATGTCTCAGTGAGGCAGCCTATGGATAATTCACCTTCACAGCATAGAGATCATATTATGAATGTATTCTGTTCATTAATAAGTTAATTGAAGCAATCTGGGTTGTCACCAACATGAAACAAAGTTGTGGTGCATGGTATGAATGACTATGTTCCTTTTATATGATGAGAATAAGTTAAATTACGCTAGTGCCTTATATGTGGAATATCTTGAGTTTGTGCGACTCTAGCCCACCATGTGATAACTACAACAATGAATGACGTGTTAGTAGTATTACCTTATCAAGTAGAAAAATTGTTTGAATTACATCTTTCTATTTTTCCTCTTGGAAGGTTTAAATAAATAATTTGTGATGCTTAGAAGCAATATGTAGAACGCATTGGTATATTGTTAAGTTAGTCTCTTTTTTTTTGGGGACTTGAGGTCTAATATATTATGTTTTGGGCATGCATAGAGGAGATGATTACGTTGGTTTGGTTGGTTTTTTAATGAGAGATTAGCAGATACATCGATGTGAAGAGGAACCTCCATAAATTTCATGCCTTAGACAGGGAGGATTTTCCATCCAATCCCCTGTTCAGGCTTAACCCTTCCATCATTCCCTGTGCCATATGTTGTACGTTGTCTGCCACTATTTAAGCATATATTGTCACATGAATGACATTTATTCTTGACTGCTTATATTAGAAGTTTGTCTGAAAACCAGATGTGACATGAAATCCTAAAATGATCAATGAAAAAAATTTAAGATCATTTATTGAGTTCTCTTAATGGCATCATGCTTAGGAAAATAGGTCATAACAAATGCCATGAAATGTACATACAAATGAGGTTGAGATCTAGTTATTTAAAAGATAGTTCTTGAAATAGCATTAATGTCAATGGGGTCAATGCTACATGGGCTTTGTAATTATAGTTCTCCTTTTAGTTTTGAAGATTAAGTCATACTTTCAGTGTTAACCTTGTTGAGACTGTATGACCGGTGGTGTACCATACAAGTCAAGCTGTCAGCTGATACATTGGGAACAATTCTCACACTAAGCACTAAGATGATGGGAGACAAAAGTAAAATTGCCATGGTTCAAAGAGCCTAACCTGATGGCAAAGAACCTTCACAATCACTAATTGACAGATTGGAAATATAAATTGGCGAAGCATGGAATATATGATTACAAATCAATGTTATTATCTCTTTCTCATTCTTTTACTTTATTGTTTTCAATTTCTTCATTATAGATTGAGATCTTCTTCAAACTTAATGCACAAATGGATGGAATAGCTTCATTATTTAGCATTTTTATCATCACTTATCTCCTTATTATTTATTACAAGAAGTTATTTGATATGGTAAATAATGAAGTGGCAAATGGTGATATCGCAAAACCTCCACCATTTAAGTTGAAAACAATGATTGAGATTTGAATAAATCTATTTGGTAGAATACCATAGAAATTCCAGGGAATCTTGATCCTTATTCAACTACATTCTTAACTAGTTAATGGTCTAATGTTGTGGGTGGTTTATTTGTTCAACAGTTGAAGGAAATGGCTGAAAGGCTGCCGGAAGGACATAGATCTAATGGTGGCTCTATTGCTGGAAACGCCTCTAATATTCTAACCCAGCTCTCCAATGAGAACTATACAGCAGATAGAACCACATCAGAGACCGAGTCTGCTGTACATTCATTGAACCAAAGTTTACCTAATGGAACCAAGCCACCAATTGGACAAGGAGAGTGGGTAGTGCATGATGAACCAGGTGTGTACGTAACTTTGTCCTCCTTGCCAGGCGGTGGTACTGAATTGAAACGTGTTCGCTTCAGGTATCTATATTTGCCACCCTTTGTTTATGAAAGTTAGCAGGAACATATATGATCTACTTAACCAAAAATTAAGGCATGCATATCTCTCTGAGATTATAGGACTCCATAATATGCATTTTTTTTCTTCAAACTAACAATATTTTAGCCTTGCTCTTTTTCTTGTACTGGCTCCAACTTGAATCATATCATTTATTGCCACTCGATCAATGTACTTAAACCATCCTAGTTGTCTGTCTCTGATTGTATAATTGGTGCTACATGCTACTCTTCTGAAATTTTCGTAACTAAGGCTCTGTTTGTCTCAACATAAAACAATTTTTAGAAATTATTTTCCCCATTTTCAGCGTTTGGTGCAACAAAGAATCTTTAGTAAACAGAACTTTTTTCCAGTAAACTGAAACCTAAGCTAAATGGGTGGAAAATATTTTACGTAATACATACATAAGCCAAAATTCTCTCTCCAAGCCCATCTGTTGTCACCTTGGATTTACCACTGTTCATCAAGGTAAGCTTTCTTCTCCCTTTGACCTTTGATTTCCCTCGAGTTTGTTTGAATCTGCTATTGTTGTGAGCTGATTAGCCTTACTTGTGGTTGTTTTGGGCGTGTGAAAATGGTTTGTAGCATTTTGGTTGCAACTTGATGGGGTGGTGGTGTCCTGATTCGGCGTTAGCAATGTGGTGTATTTTAAGAAGTTTTTTGGCTAGTAGTGTATAAAGCTCCTCTCCCTCGGTTCAAATTTTTAAAGAATCGAAATAGCATGTCAAGAACTTCCTCCCAATGGTTGTTGACTCAGTCACCCATTGCACTTAAAATCCCCATCATTATAGAACTGACAGACTAGCTCCATCATCAGCCTCCAGCATGAGATGCCACCCCAAGTGTAGCCACAAGTAGGCTCTCTCCCTCTCTCCAGTCCCACCAACGCACCTCTTAATTTCTAAATTTCTTGCCCACCACGCCATTGAAGCCCCTCAACGCCTTCACCATTGCATTCATGTTGGGCTTCATATTCTTGATCCTCTTTTATTTTAGCTTCCTCAAACTACTATTTGTATCAACTCCATCAACCATCAGGTTCATCAAAGATCGATCTACACATTTACAATTTATTCAGTGCCTTCAAGAAGTGGGAGTCTCAAGTGTGTTGCACCCAGTTTAAAGAAAAGCACAGGGGTCCCACCTCAATCAAATTGATCTTCTTTGAGTTTGAACTTGAATGTCATAAGTTGAGACTGGAGTAATGTGAGTGTTTTGGTGGAAGGGTGGACTTGGATTCCTAGTAATTTGGAAAATTTGTATTGTTTTTTTTGTGGGTATTTGGATAATTTTATTAATGCCTTTGTGGATTTGGCTGTTTGTGGAGAATGTCTTCCCATAAGTCTTAACGGCATGTTGAATGGTAATAATTAGATTAATTATTTCAAGAAACTTAACTTATTATCTTTGGTTTATATTACATGAATTTTATTTTTAAAATATTAATGACTTTTAGTGTGAGCCAAACAACAAAAAAATAGCAATTTTTTAAATGGAGACATTTTCGTCCTAAAATGTTTTATGATTAACAAATGGAGCCTGGCTCAAGTTTTTCACATTTTGGCCGTCATTCTTCTCATCCTCGATTCTGCTTCATTTCAAGAAACTCACCATGAGATATTGGAATCCAATTTGTTTTGGCTTTTTTTTATGTAGTACTTCTCTGTTCCTGCAGATTATGGCCCAATCCTTTGGGTGTAATATAAATATAAAGTAGAGAGAAATTTATGAATGTGTGCTTTTAGATACTACCCTTGCCCTTCTTACATATCAACCCATAAATATTTAAAGTTCCTCATTTCGCTAAAAGAATCTTTCTGGTAGCATTGAAGATATGTCATTCTAACAGTAATGAAAGATAGAGGGAATCTTTCTAGTGAATATGTGTATATATATATATATATACCTTGTTTACTGAAGTCAATTTGCTTTTCTACAGCCGGAAACATTTCTCAGAAGAACAAGCATCGAAGTGGTGGGCTGAAAATGGGACCAAAGTATGTGAGCGACTCAGTGTACGTAGTTCAGAGAAAAATCATTAGAGGCTGTTTTTGTATAGAATTTAGAAGGAATGTCTCATCATTTAGATACAGGTTTGAAAAAGGTTTCTTCTTTTTTCTATCCTTCATCTGTAAAACATGTGGAGAGACAAGTCCACAATCAACTGTTCAAGTGCTGAATATTTCTTGCAACAGGCTCCATGACAGATCTTTTTTTCTTTTTTTTTGGGGTGGGGAAGATAGAATAGTGTAACCAGGTGGATGTTGGGGCATCAATTTCTGGATTCAAAGCCTATCAGTAAATCTTTTTTTATTTTTTTATTTTTTTGTATTTTCTCAAGTGGTCTCTTAACTTCCTGGACAGAGTTTTAAAGTACACAACAACTTATTGGTATAATCTGATCGAACTTGAATGTGCACAAACCAAAGAGTTTCTATACGATATAAACTTGTGTAAAACTTATTAGTCACCTTGGTTCCTATTAATGCCCTGATAAAACTGGGTTAGATTATGGTTCAATCGGACTTGAGGGAGCACCTGTAGTTTCAACCGTCTAGGCCTTTCCTATGTGACTTCTAGCAAGTAAGTGCTACTATGGTCACGTCCAGGTAGGATAATAATAATTGGTCTCTCCGGCCTATCCTTTCTGCTCAGGGAAAATATATATTCATTTGTCATTTTGTAAATAGAAAATGTGATAAATGTTAAAACCCCTATCACTATCTTGTGATAACCGAGGCTACCCATCCAAGAGTCTCGTTTTATTCTTGATATGGCAGTATCCATAGAGTTTATGATGAGCTTTTGTTAAAAACAAAAAAAAACAAAATTAAGGGCTAATGGATATAGCCAATTGGCACATCAGCTAGTTGCATGAGTGTGCACTAAGGAATGGAATCGAGCAGCAAATTTTTTAGCAGGAGAATTTGGCAACGACTTCCCTAAATTCTTAGGAAAATGATACAGGTACAACTTAAGTTCAACTTTAGTCTAACTTTTCCATTAAGTTTTTAAAATAAAAAAAAAAATAAAAAAATAAAAAAATAAAAAAAAAACCTGATATAAAGGAGAGAGAAAGCCTCTAATAAAAAGAGAAATTTGGCTTAAAAGTTGAACCAAAATTGGACTTAAATTGTACCTATATCACACCTCATTCTTATGGGAGAGGGAAACGCCAATGGGTTATGGGGCTAAAGCAGATAAAGTATGCACCGTTATCAAAATGGTAAAGTGTTTTTGGTTTTGTGTTCTAAAAAGTAGATCGAAAAAATGGAAAAAAAAAATTGAAACTATAAAGTCCAGCTCAGCCATTTTTTTCGCATGGCACTGGAAATAAATCCTCCCCCGCTAAGAACGCATGGGAACTTGAAATGTTACAACACATGTACCCTGATTCATAGGAGATTTCAAACTAAATTGTTTTCGTGGAGTCAATTTTAACAAGAAAAAATTGAAAAGAATCGACACCATAAATGCAGGCATGACAACAACATTAAAGGCATGTAATCCAAATTGAAAGAACTTAAGAGCCTATTTAATATTGTACTTGAGAAATATAGCTATTAAGTGAAAAAAAAAAAAAAAAAAAAGTTTTTTGACAAAACTTTCATTTTTAAGCTTTTGTCAAAAGTGGTTTCTAACATTTTTAGAGTTTGTTTGAGAAGCCTAAAAGTACTTTTAACACTCAAAAGTCCATTTGAAGAAAAAATTACTTGTTTAGTAAAAAAATTAAAAACGCTTTTAAGGGTCTCAAAAACCTAAAAATAGTTAAAATGTACTTTTTTAACAAAAGCTTAAAAATTAAGCTTTTGCCCAAAAGCTCATTTTGATTTAAAAACTCTATTTCTTAAATATAATTTCAAACAAGCTCTTAGGTTTTTTGGACCCTTAAAAGTACTTTTAATTTTTTTATCAAATGAGTACTTTTTTCTTCAAACGGACTTTTTGAGTATTAAACACATTTTTAAGTCCCTCAAACGTAATCCCAAACATACCCTAAATAAAATGATGAAAAAGTACTATTCAACAGTAGGAACTGCAGTTTCAGAGGGAATACATACACACTCTTTTAGCTTCCAGCATTAAGAATTTCAACTCTACAAGATAGTAATACTATCATACACAGAGAGAGCAAAAAATCCCTAGAATTGATATAGTAGGCAAATATAGTTTCAAACTCAGACGATCTCTAAAACACAAAAGAGAATATTAAAAGGGGTCCAAGCTACCTACGCTTTAGAGGGGTCAGCCTGCTGTGAAGTGGAGTCTTCTCCTCCTTAAAGGGTTGGGTTGATGCATCAGATAGAGTGGGTAACCTAGAAACACTACCCTTTCCTTTCTTGGCATTTGGTCCCAGCTCCTCTATCATGTATTTCCACCCATCAATTGGTCTTCTTCGGCTAAATATGTGAGTCTTGATAAAACTAGCTATCTGCATACAAATTTCATAACACCAACAATAAGAAAGCCAGTAAAAAAGAAAAATGGGGAAGAACTCGGTGATAAATTTGAGCTACTGTTTACTTATCCAAAAAAAAAAATTGAGCTACTATGGAGATATCAATTGACGTTAGGACAGGAAAACGTTAAGAAGTTAATAAAAAAAATGAACTTTAAAATATTGATGCGTAGTCCAAAAACTGCAGGGCACTCATATGTAGCAAACTGTCAGATAGATCTTTGTGGTGTCTTTAGTGCACCAAATAGTCTTCACAAGCAACATAGCTGACTACTCAGCCTAGAAATGTATACCAGGAAACAATAGCAGTGCTGCACATAGATGTGGGTTAAATTTCAAAACTGGTGGGGGGGGGGGGGGTTGCAATGTTTGTTACCCAATGTCTCGTCCAAATATTTGTGATCTAACTACTGCTAGTCTGCTTCAATAGCTCTTCCTAGTTAATACATTATCTGGAAAGAGATCATTTCAAGGCTAAATAAGATAAGTATGATATCAATACGTCTATAGTTAGAATTAACTATAGAGCAACACAAATTGACAAGGAAAATAAAAATCCAGGACTTTCTCCCTTCTTCAGGTTTCATTCATACACCTAGCTAGAAAAAAAAAATGTAATTATGAACAAGGAAAAATAAAAATTAATGTGCCTGTGAATTGTGGTGATATTTGCACACCTGAAATTTGCTGTATGCAATCCGACGATCAAATTCTTGGAGGAGAATATCTTCTTCTTTCTGTGACATCTCCCATATGTTTCCATCTTGAGCCTTGGCTGTTGTTTCCCAACCGTCGGGCTTGTTTTTGAACTCAGAAGAGCCAGGTATCTTTGAGTTGTTCAAATCATCGTTGGAAGTGTCGAAAATCCTGCAGTTATTCTAAGTATTAATCCCAACAAGTTTAATTAATAAAAATCCTCCAAAAGTTCCACCACAATCTTCTATATACAAACAATAAAGCCGAAAAGTCGATAGAAGTGTAATGGTATAAAACTTGTATCCAATAACTTTTAGATGCATATGTTTTAGTAAGGTAGTCAATGCAATAACAGCGGCAAAGAACTTTCAGGGTTGCCTTTCAATTAATTACTTCCTAGAAGGTCCAAAACAGATATGGACTCCCCACCATGAACTTTCACAAAATATTTTTATTCTAATGTTAATGCATTGAAAATAATAAAAAAAGGGATTGAACATAAGAAAAACTAAGCCAATTCTTGATGAGCGCTTGAGAAATTGCGATGATATCTAAACACCACGCCAATTCAAACAGCTTTTCATACCAAATAACAGAACCAGTAAAAAAATCCAGATATTTAACCAATCATACATAAACTCACAAAAAGGGCCAGACGGGTCCTCTACCATCACAATCCATCCATAATACATAAACAACATACAGAAGATATACAAGAAGACATACTCGGAGCAGCTATCGAGCAACATCTCGATATCGTCGCCACCGCCGGAGATGGAATCCCCCAACTTGGCCTCCTCCTGCTTCTCAATCTCCTTCATCCACAACCCGGCGTGAATCCTCTGCTTCTTCAACCTATAATCCTTCTTCATATTCTCCAAGCTATAAAGCGAACCGTTACTGCTACTACTACGACTATTACTCTCACTCTGTTGCTTATCTTGCTGTTTGGCCTTGGACCCTCTCCTTTGATTCCAATTCTCATTCATGTCCTCCACGAACGCCTTGGTCTCCGCGTCCACCTCGGACGAGAGAACGACCCCAGAGTCCGAGGACTGGAAATTCACGTCGGTCTCCCAGGGAGCCCGGTGCTTCGGCGAGAGGTCATCCGGCAGCCAAGCCATCTCCCACGAGTCGTTCCATTGGTCGTCGGAATTTTTTGAGTTGCGGCCGGCCGACGAAGAAGACGGTTTAGTGGAGAAATCTCTGGAATGGGGCTTTGGTATTGTGGAAGAGAATCTCTGAAATTGGTTTGTAATTGAGGTGGACGCTGCTATGCGCTTAAGGCTATGCATTTTTTCGCAGGGGCTTGAGCATGAGCTTGAAATGGAGGATCACTGGTTGGTTAATTGGTTTGTAGAATTTTGACTGAAGAGGTTGGACTGAGAAGAAGCAGCAGCAGAGTGGCCTACTGGGCTTAAACCCTAGTCTCACTAAAAACCCAATTACGTTCTGAGTTGGGCTTAGCTTTGGCATTACACCATTTTGTTGCAGTCTACTGCTAATTAAATTAAAATTTGGATAAATTTTCTTTTAAATTTGGAAGAAAAAAATTAATCCAATTTATTAAATTAATAGTTATTCTTATACCATGTATTTTTAATAATTCATGTTATTTTTACATGAATTGTAAAAAAAAAAAAATGTATGTAAAACCCATATGCTCTAAAGACTAATGTTAATTTAATAAATAATGATAAAATAAAATATAAAAAAAAAAAAATTAAAGATGTGGTTAGGTTACTCCCAAATTAACTAGAGACTATCATAAAACTTTTGAACCACCCATTTAACTGAAATTGAGGTTAGCCAAACCACCCCCAGCCTCTTTGGCCGAATCACCAACAAAAGCTTAGGTGTGGTTTGGTCACCTCCTCATCAATTTGGGAGCGATCAAACCACCCTTTAATTTTATTTATTTATTTTTTGTTATGAAAAACATGTGTCGTAATATTATTGCTGGTAATGTAACACTTTGACAACTTTCATAAGAAAGGGAAAATGTATAATATTATGACAATATTTAATTTTGGAATGTTGACTCAACGACTTATTATACATTTTCCATTTCTAATGAAAATTGTCAACGTGTTACATTAGCAACAATAATATTATGACACGTGTTTTTTATAACAAAAAAACAAAAATTAAAGGATGGTTTGATCACTTCCAAATTGATGAGGAGGTGATTGAATCAACCACTCCCAAGGGGGTGGTTCGACCACCCTCATGGACTTATACATTTTTCCTTATAAATTTAGATAAAATTTAAGTAAAGGAACATATTTTTCGAATATATTTACTATGATAATTTTTCAATCACTTTTTGTATCCCCTGAGACTATTTGCAACTCAATCAAATCTCATGGAGATTTTTTTTTTAAAAAAAAAAAAAATTGGAAAATCAAACCAACCGGGTCCTCCCCATGGATCATGGAGACTTTGTTCCACTCCAGTACCATTAGACAGCAGTTTGGGCCCAAACCACAATCCAGGCCCAAAAGTGCGTGCTGCCAAGTAGGGTTAGGGTTTAGTCGTTGGAAAGGAAAGATATAAAGCCTCTTATAAACGCACCCTGCTTCCTCGATCTTCAACTCCCACACCGTCTGTCCTCGTCATTCTCGCTTCAGATCGCGGACTTAGGGTAAGAGCACCGGCTGCGCAGCATGGTGCACGTCTCCTTTTACCGAAACTGTAAGCCTTCTTGGTCCCGACCTGTTGTTTTCATTTCTCTATGCTATGTTTTCTCGATTCATGATAACAAAAACGCATGTTTTACCATCGTGTGTGGGATCTATTTCATCTTATTTCTTTCCAGTAAACAAGCATCCTCGAAAATTACTTAAAATATGAACAAAAATCAGACCCTGGTTGTTATTAGTGATGTCAGACTATCGTGTTACTGACTTCGATTGAGTATATTTCGGTCTAAAACGAAAATTCAAGCTTCTGATGAACGACCCAACTTCAAACTGGTTTTGATAATTAATGTTATATAACCCAGATGGGAAAACCTTTAAGAAGCCCAGACGTCCCTACGAGAAGGAGCGTCTGGACGCGGAGCTGAAGCTCGTTGGTGAGTATGGTCTGCGGTGCAAGAGGGAGCTCTGGAGGGTGCAGTATGCACTCAGTCGCATTCGTAACAATGCGAGGATGCTTCTGACACTGGATGAGAAGAACCCACGTCGGATTTTTGAGGGTGAAGCCCTGCTGAGGAGGATGAACAGGTACGGGTTGCTAGACGAGAGCCAGAACAAGCTCGATTACGTGTTGGCCCTTACTGTCGAGAACTTTCTTGAGCGCCGTCTTCAAACCCTGGTGTTCAAGTCCGGTATGGCCAAGTCCATTCACCATGCCAGAGTGCTTATCAGGCAGAGGCATATTAGGTATGTATAAATGATGAGTTCTTCCCCGATATGCTTATACATTATGTTTTCTGATTATCTCTTCTAGTTTTTGTGTTTTGCATATGTATCAATTTTTTTCACATTTTATTTCTTATTTGTGGATTTGATTTGCTATTAGTCTGGAATTGATACCAATCTTCCTTTGAGGAGTCCTCATTTTGTTATGAATCTTAAGTAGTTTTAATCAAATATGAACTAACACTGATTTTTGTAAAAAAAAAATTAGTGATTGTCAAAGATTAAGTTGCTATAATTGAAGTGACTGATTTGTAAGTGTGTTTATCATGGTAGAGGTGAATTGAGCTTATGGGTTCAGAGCGTAATAAAAAAAAAGTAGGAAACTTGGGAACTTGAGTGATGGCGTTGGCCTTTCCCCCTTTAAAATGTTAAAAAGTGGCTCTGGTGCCTGGTGGAGTTTGGATACATTAGACTTGGTGGATTTTTTTTCTTTCTTTTTGTGATTGTGCAGTCGGGTTAGATCTTAATACTACTTTCATTGTATTGCTTTGTTGGAACATTAAGTATTAAAGGTCCTTTATCTTTTGTGAGCAGTTTGTTTCAATATTGCATTGGTAAGCGTTGGGCACTTGGATGGGGTATCTGTTTCTCATTAACTAAAATGCATAGAGTAGAGAGGTAAATTTTGACCGTGGTTCTAACTGCTAATTCAATTCTAGAGTGGGGTTTTGTTAAAGTGGATTAATTATATAAAATTTGGTCTGTGTTGCAAGCAATCAGATGAAAAAAGAAATATTATATTGGGTGTATACAGTGCACTTCTTACATGATTATTTTTTTCATTTGACTAATCATCTGGTTCACCCTTTGTACTCAGAACTAAATGAATGAGTAAATTTAGGAGTTTTAAGAGTTTGTGACCAAATAAAAACCATTTGGGATGGTGGCTGTTGCAATTGATACAGAAGAAGGTAGTAGATGAACTCTTATATTTTGTTTAAGGAATTAGTATACTGATTTTTATTTTATTCCTATAAATTGTGGAATTTGGTTTCTGAATTTCAGACAACCAAGCGAATCTTACATTTGAGATGATTCATGGTCAAATTTGATGTTGTGAGGATCTAGAGTCTTGACTATGTTCTTGGGATAGACAAATTATTGATAGCTCGAGTATAAAAGCATTGAGTCTGGTGAAGATTGTACTCTCATGGTGCAGGCTGGTGTCAGTTGGGTGGTTGAAGGGCTTGGTGGTTGCTGCATTCTACTAAATAAGCCTTATTCTTTTGTGTCTCGCCCTTTAATTAGCTGCCCTTTATTGAAGCAGTCTGACTATTTTGAGTTGAGATTTTTTGGTTTCCTGGGTTTGTTCGTACAGAAACAGCAAATCTGAGTTTTGCTTTTTTAGCTTTGATAGCGGTCAGAATTTCTTTTTTCTTGCTTTTCTAATTATTTTGTTTCATTCTCAAAATTGTTCCTATTGGGACTAAGGTTAAGCTGCGTGTACTTGCCCGACTACATCCCAATGCCTTCAATTTATAGGCTGGTTTTTCTAATTGGTCAGTTTGATTATTGGTAGTTACTCGTGAGGAGCATGGTGACGCCCCAACCAGGCAACCATCTTAAATCCATTTTTTTAAATATGTTGCATTGACTAGAGTCTAGCCCCCTATTTGTCCATGCTTGCGATGAAACGACAGCTTATTGTGTTTTTGAGTCATGCTTTTTACTTGGCGAAAAAAGAAATGACAGTTTATTGAGTTGGAATATCTATGAAATCATTATCCGTGTTTGATTTACTGTCCAGTTCTCCAAGATAATTATTAATTGGTAAAAGGTAATAATAATTCTATTTGGCCGCTTCAGGGTTGGCAGACAGGTAGTCAACATTGCCTCATTCATGGTGAGGGTAGACTCACAGAAGCACATTGATTTTTCGCTCACGAGTCCATTTGGTGGTGGACGTCCTGGGAGAGTGAAGCGCAGGAACCAAAAGGCAGCTGCCAAGAAGACTGCTGGTGGAGATGGAGATGAAGAAGAGGAAGAGTAAGCTCAAAACTTTAGATATGAGATGGTAATGGTAATAATAGAGTTTTTCCAAACAGTAACTGGGGCTTTCTGTGAATGGCCCTGCATAGAGAAGTTTTGCTTGTTTCCTTGACCATTTGTTTTTGGTTATTATTGGATAGTTAACTTATCTCTCATGAGAATTATCTTAAATTTCATGCTTAAACTCTCATTTTATTATGTGGGTTGTGTTGGATCGGTGGAAAAATGTTGCGGAACCAGAGGAGAAACATATATAGGTGGTAATTGGGCCCGTGAACAAATTAGGTAACAGTGAGCCTTATGGGCTTCATGTTAATTGTTTCCGTTACTGATGCTCAAGGATAATGGGTGGAAATTCTTGGCCCATTTCAAATGGAACAAACTCTTAAGGAATAAGGTCGTTTTTTGTTTGGGCTATTTGGGCTTTTGAACCCTCTTGATAGTATAGTAGGCCCTACATGTCTCGTTTGTGTAGCTCACCAATATTTTTCTTCCTCCGGCCTTCAGTAAGGGAATAATTTTGCCAAATTGCGTGTCAATTTGAACAGACTTGCATTTTTGTACAAATGTCACACTTTTTCAACCGAAAAAAAAAAGGAAAAAAAAGAAAAAGGAAAAAGGCGAATTCCAAATTGTTTGATGGTACTAACTTTTTTTTATCAACATTGACTTATTAATCCAATGTGTATTTCATTCATGAGAGAAAAACAAAGTAATTAATTAAGAAAAATGTAAAAAGTGTCTATGAATAATCTATATAGTTTTGGTAAAAGAGAAATATCTTAAGTGTACTAATTTTTTGTGACTATGGAAAAGGGGTGCGCTAGAAGATAAAGGTGATTTAGTTTTTAAAATTATTATTGTATCAAAATATAATTGTAATTATCTTAAATTTAATTACATTATTTTGAAAAGAAAAGAGACAAAAGTTTAGTATTAGCAAAATTTTCATTTACATCATATCGGTGGTTGGATGAAGGGCTACAGTTATTGGTCACTTTTGAATAAGTTATTTAGATTTTGTGACATTAAAAAATGAGGTGTGATACACCCGCAACTTAAACTCAATTAAGACCCAATTTTTAGATCTAATTTTTAGTTTAAGGCTCTCTCTCTCCTCCACTTAAAAATAAAAATAAAAAAATTTTAAAAAAACTGTCACTTAAAGAGAAAAGTTTGGTCTTAGTTGAGTTTAAGTTGCAATTTTATTATTTCCTTAAAAAAATTGTTCCCGATCTATTGGAAAAAACTATGGAATTTTGCAATAATACCGGTCCATTTTCCTTTTAAAAATTGTTGAAAAAAGCTTTCAAACTCACCCTTTCGCCGGATCTATATGATTTGCAAATAAAAAAATCACCCTTCAGCATTTGATTTATAGAAGAGTAATAGGAGGAAGAAGAAAAAGAAGAGACGAACCATAAAAAAATGAACATAGATTCTCTTCAACTAAATTTAACTGGAGAAAAGCCGGTCCCTTCATTTAGAAGGGTTAAATTGTCATTTTATTTTATTTTATTTTTTACAATTTTACCCTTCATTTAAAAGAACGGACTCCTCTCCAATTGAATCAATCAATCAACTTGTGGAGAAAAACATTTTCCATAAGAAATAACAGGATTGAGAAGCATATGAAGAAAGACAATGTGGGTTCATTATGTCGTAATAACGTGTGATTTTTTTTTTTTGGTGGGGAAGGACACGTAACTATCAGGCCAGGCTGTAGGCTGTATCTACTATCTATATCTATCGGATCCAACCTCTTTTAAGTAACGCTGTCGTACACGTACTTCGGTTTTTGTGTGGTTTTTTGTTTGTTGTAAATGTGGGATGGAAAGAGACCCCCCCTAGCTCCCTTCCCTTCAAAGTTTCCATCTGTCTCTAAATTTGTTGGGCCAAGCCTCCAAGCCTAGCGGTCGAATGAATGAGAAGACGGCAATGCATGGTCACGCTCCACTCATCCCCATCCTTATCATTTCTACACTACTATTACTGAGCGCAACTTGCCGACTTTACTAGCCTCCTTTTTTGGTGGTCTCATCTCTTGTTCTTTTTTTTTTTTTTAATTGAAGCGTACTAGTACTAGCTTTATTAATTTATTATAAACAATATCCTTCGACATCAGCATTTAAAAAAATGGAAATATTTCCAATTTATGAATTTAAAATTTATTAAATTACCGATTATCTCAAAAATATTATTTTTTCCGCTCTTTTCCCATGTTTTTTTTTTTTTTTTAATCATTGAATTTGTAAGACCCTTATAAACAAAGTTATAGGTCTTATGAATTCAATTGCTAATTTTCAAAAGACGAGAATGAAAAAGGATTAGAGAATACTAAATAATATCATTTCCAATAAATTTAACTTTTTCTACTAGTTTTTGAGACAAGTGGTATGTTATCTCTTCTTATCAAACTAAGTGTTTAAGATAAAATCACAACTTATTTCAAAAATTTTAATAAATAAATTTAATTATTTGATTAAAGAAACAAATAATTATGTTAAGAGTGTATATATTATACATCTTTGTGTCGGCCAATGAGGTCCAAATATGCCCACTTTTTGATGCATATCGCTTGATTCTAGATTATGTTTAGTGGTTAAAAAAAAAAAAACTCATAATTGAAGTACAGAAACCATAAGGAGATTTTTTTTTTTTAAAAAAAAAAATAAATTATTTTTTGGGTTGTGGCTATCAAAGAAACGATTAAGACATCCAACATGCACAGAGAGAAGAACCAGTTGATGTTTTCTCTTAGACAAAGAATGACAAGTACAAGGCACCCAATCAAGGGAGCATCTGATAAGAAAAATAATTTCGATTAGTGCAAAGGTATCCGAATCTATGAAAGAATATATATATATTGTTTTAGCATATAAAGTCCTAAATTAACATCATTTCAAAACATGTTACGTGTCCCTGTATGTTTTGTCAGATAAACACCCATGATCTGATGTCGTAACTTTACAATCAAATTATTTGATTGGTGGAAGATTTATACTCTCTCTTTCTCAAATCATTGGGATTTCTTAATCCAAATAAATATAACTTATCCCCGTTAAATCCTACTAATTTTCTCGATACAAAATGAAAATATCTACTCGAATAAAACCTAACTTAATAGGATTATAACAACTCATACTTATCTTTAATCAAAATGGCTGAACCTCTCTCTCCCTCAAGTCAAAATCCCTTAATTGTTTGTGGGCACCACATGCATATAAAGCTACATTTGCCTAATCTGTACATGCATGCACATTTTAATGACCAAGTCAAATGGACATGGAGTGTTTAGCATGACACATTGGAGGAATTTATCGCATGTGGTGCTATATTATTTAACTGATGTAGACACCTATCGAGATACTGAGATTAAATGAAGATATATAATTTAAGTTGAATATTATTCGATTGGGGGTGTGTTGAATAATTGACTTGCTCCATCGATTGCTCTAGAATATTATAATCATTGATGGGTAAGTTGATATGACCAGATAAAATCAGAGAAAGCAAGTTGGGAGATTTTTCAACCAGTAAACCCCAATGCTCAAGCAATAGGTGGAGCATAGCGGGTACGGCACGGCCCTTTTGCTTTCAACTCCACCCACTTTTTTCTTATCAACCAATGTGGTCAATCTCTTAGCATTTTTAGAAGTTTCACCTAATTTTATTTATTAAAATAATTAAAAATATATTTTTAATTATTTTAATAATTTATTTTTTTTAAGCATTCTAATAGTCTCACTATTTTAACAATCTACTTTTATTATTCAATCTAAATATTTTTTTCAACTATTTGTTTATTTCTTTTTTAACTATTAAAGGGAGAGAGAGAAATGAAAAGCAAAAAAGAAGATAGAGAGAAATGAGTTGTTGAATGAATAAAAGTAAGTAAATAGTAAATTTTAAATTTGGTGAGTACGGTTCACCTCATTACATTTTTTTGTTAAAGTAGTGAGGGTAAAATGTAGACATTTTGGTTAAATTGTCTCACTAAAATAACCAAAAGATGGTTTTAATGCGGCTGCAAGGAATGCTCTTAGAGGACGAAATTCTATCAATTTAGTATATTAAATTAATATTTATTTCTAAAATATATAATTTTTATTTGTATTTTTAATACTATTAACACATGAATTAGTGCTAATACTTTTTTACACAACTCACAAATTTGATAACTCAATATAAAATGAATGAATTAAATTAAAATTGATTTGCTCTCTTCTCCTCTCTCATTCCCTTTCTACTCCATGCTCCTACCCTCCCCCTCTCACCCCCTCCCCCCGTTTTTTTTTAATGCAAGTGTCCTCCGACCAGATCAACAACTTCAGCCTCTACGCTATGTGTCCATCCATCTTTCACCATATTGTGCCGTTCATCTCTTTCCCGACCGTTGTTGTTGCTTGCTGTTTGATGGTTATTTGTTTGTGTTTTTTGTCTTGAATAAAAAGTTTTTCTTCTCTCTATATTTGCCCTCATGAGAATGAATAATTAGATGTGAAGAGTTATTTCTCACCTTGATAATTAGGTGTGAGAGGTTATCTTTCATGGCTGGTTTAAATAAATTTTATTAAAAAATTTGACTACCCATGTCTTAAGTCTAATATGCTTGGAGCATATCCGCTATTTAAGTGTATTTGTACACGAGTTAGTAGAAGATTAAAATCATAGATAGTATCTAATTGTAAGAAATTTTTGTTTGTATCTATAATTTTGTAATCTCATTTTTACATAACTTTATGCTGTGTTTTAAGAGTTTTTTACTCTATTCTTAAGACCTTTATGCTCATGATTTTTATTTTTTATTTTTTTTGAAAAGAAAAACATAAATTAACACCCAATAACCATAAGTCGGCAGATATTGTCGACCAATGGAATGAATTGTACATATGAAAACAGCAAATGAAAAGGAAGATGCAAGTTGAGGGAAGAAAAAAACACAGAGAAATTCAAAAAGGGTGGCTAGTATTTATTCCTTTAAAATCAGCGGCGAAGTTGTGTTTGTCTAATCAGTAAGGGTAGTGCAAAAGCATCCGGAAATCTAAGGGCACTTATCCTCCCCAGATACGCCCACGTTTCTTCTCTAGAAGCACTTAATGCTTATCCACACATCCCCACAATTGTCATCCCACGTCTCCGGTCTCCCTTTTAACACCTTTTCTCTTCACCTCTCGTTCTCAACAATAATTTTTCTTTTTTTTTATTATTATTTTTTACATGTTAATGCAGAGGAAGAGAAAAAAGAATTAAAATTAGTGATTTTTGTTTCACGAAGTGTGGTTTATTGTTGATTGAGCTACCCCTTATAATTTAATATGATACAAAGATCAAAATAACATTGAGTATTTTGTATTTTTTATTTTGAGAAAAAAAAAAATAACAAACACAGCATAGCTGCTTGAAAAACAAAATTATTTATCAATTAAAACGTTAGTTAACAGTGCCCCCAATAATGTTGAGTTTCCTATAAAAAAAATAAAATATTTAATTTAAATGGTATAAATTGAAATAGTTCATGTTTGAATTAAATCATTAGTTGTCTTAAAAACTTAAACCGATAAGAATAGATAAAATTAATCATTTAATCAATATTTTAACTTTGTATCAGCCATGGCCATCTCTCTTCTTTTAAAATTATATTTACTATAATATATAAATAGCTAAAACAATTTAGTTTTTGGCCAGTCAAAAAAGATTAGTTCTTGGCCATATTATAAAAAAAATTATTTTGTACTCAAACCTTAAACATGCCAGATCTATCATGAGCAATAATCCAAATCCATTACTGAGCACTCACAATCTTTAGAACATTAGCAATAGATACTTCATTCCCTTTACTATATTAAGTAAAAAAAATTTAAAAAAAAAATCACAAAAACTTACTCACATTAGTATCCCTAAATTTAACCTACACTTTTAGATAGTTACCATATTTTTTAATGTATTGAGAAATACCGTAGAATGCATAAGTATAATCATAAAAAAGTTTCTCTCCTCTCGCATGTTTTCAACGCAGCCCCATGTTTTTTCTTCTTCTTTCGTTGAAGCATTTTCCTCTCTCTGTGAACTAAAGCCATTGGTCAAGACCTTGTCTTCCTTTGCTTTTTACGGATAAGAAAAAAGACAAATTCCTCATCTTTGTTGGAATAGATTCTGGAAAATTAATATACTAATTAGTCTTATGTTCTTATTGGGAAGATCTTAGCTCCCGCAGGAAGATTACAGAGGACAAAAAGGGCGACACAAAATGAGGGAGAGTGAGGAAAAAGAAAAATAAATAATTAAAAAAATAATATTTTAATAATATAAGAAAAAGATTAAAGAAGCTGTTATAAAGTATATTTGTTTAAAGAAAACAAAAAGTAATTTTATTTCCAAATTTAAGAAAAATGGTTGAGCATCTAATGCTAGTGTTTTTATAAAAAATAAATAAAATTTAAATGATATAAAAAAAAAATTAGATAATTCGAGTGTCTACATAAAATGAATTTTGAAGTGTAAATTTTACTTTTTGATATATTAATCAAAACTTTAATTTCAAAATATTGGTATTCATATTTTGGTTGCTTTCCACAAAAAACTAGTAATCATGAAAAGATCTAAAGATATTTGCTTTTCTAAAATCAAATCGTTTTTGCTAAATGAAGGGGAAGAGCCAAGTAGAAGAAAAGCAAGGAGGGTATCTTCCCAATAATATAATATATTGTGTGGGGCCGAAAGACGTCCAAGAGATGGCATCATTGGCATGGCATGCAAGTGGTGGCATCGCAGAACACACCTGTCTCCATCACCGTAAATTCAAATCCATGATGCTGTCATGTATGATCTGGAGGCATATCACATGGGCATGTGGACATGGCGGACAACGCATTGCCTCGTCAGTATCTCACTATCATGTGGGTCACACACCTGTCCCCACACAGCGCCTCGACGACGTCCCTGCCACGTGGTCCCACCTGTTCCCCAGATTGCCTTGTCGCACTGGATTATTTTTTATCTACCACACACGCAAAAAGAGATATCCTAGCCTCCTAGCGTGGCCAAGCATTGAGTACGTACGCATCAGGCACCATCACATCGTGTCTCTCACCAAAAGTCACGCACCAATCCGATAATTTTCACCTTTTTTTAATATTTGTTTAAATTTAATAGTTAATCTTCAAATATTAAAAAAAAAAATTTATTAATCTCTCGTATATCACTAAAGGAAGAGGAAGGTGACACCACGCCCCAATCAATGAGGAGAGAGATATAGGATCCATGACAGTTGTACGTGGGCCCACGTAAACCAAAGGCCATATTTCTCATATTATTATAGTTTTAGCGCGTGTCTTACCCGCGCTCTAAGTTGAACCACCGAGAGTACAAACTCACCAGAAAAGATTAAATATATTCACAGGCCCTCCAATGACAAATCTGACGTTAACGGCCACTCCGGTGACCTTCTTCAACGGCGACGGTTATGTTTTCCCCGAAAAGCCGTGCAGCGTGCACTGCACGCGAACGCCGAAATAGACCTGACCCATTTTTTAAGTGGAAGAAATACTTACCCATGGAAGAAGAAAATGAATTTTTATTTTTATTTTTTTATGGATAATTCCGCTTCTTTAAATCAGATTAATTAGTGAAAGCTATTTTGGTTTCTAACTAAGATATTCTTAAAACATTTTTTTTTTTATTGATTGGGTTGGTATTTGGTGCGACCGCCCAAATCGTAGCACCTATTCACTTATCGACCAAGTCAAGAGAGTGATTTACCACACCTTAAGGAAATATAGGTCACCTCTCATTTGAATAAACTACCTGAATATTTTGATTATAGGGCCTACAATTTTTCCTATTAGAGATAAACCGGTTAATCATGGAACACCGGCAATTATTAGCAATTCTTCCGAGAAATTATTAATATTTGGGCAACAAATTGTGAAGTCCGACCAAATAAATTTTAGAGAACCACTTGCTCAAATAGATAAATCTTAAAATAATGCTAGAATTAAAACTCATATTTTTTTTTTCCCTCTTCTAACATCATCTTTAGAGGGACAAACAATAATTTAAAATTTTATAAAATCTTCATTCTAGAATTATTGTAAATCCTGTGAATAATTCCATCTAAACTCTAAAGAGTTTGAACAGAAAAATCGTCGAACATCCTTATGGGCCTGTGGCTCTTCTGTACTATGAAGAAGTAAGCCTTAGTGTGGGACCACGTTTGCTAAGTCGGACATAAGGGAGTACTTGCGGTTACGATTTTTATTGTCTAGACTTTTTTTGTGTGGCTCCTAATGAATAGGTGTTACGATTTTTATTGTCTAAGCTTTTTTTGTGTGTTTCACAGTGAGTAGGTACTAATTACGCCTAGATAATGTCTACGGCTACGGTTCTTATCATTTAGGTCTTTTCTGTGTGGCTCCTAATGGATAAGAGATAATACGGTTCTTATTATTTTAGGTCATTTTTGTGTGGCTCCCAACAAATAAGTACTAATATGATCACGCTCAAGTAAATTAACCACAATTGATGTTTTTGTAATCTCTTTCATGTTTTAATTTTATGTAATGTTAATTTCAATTTATTATTGAAATTGCAGTCTCATCCAAGCTCAAAATTGATTTTTTATTTTATAAAAAAATATTTTTGTAACTTTTAATTAACAAAAAAATACAACCCAATCTCAATAACAAATTGCAAACCATATCACTAACGCTTTCTTTCTGTTCCAAAATATATACAAACACTGATGAGTAAACCCATCAAATCTATGAATCTACGTGAATTTTGCTTATATCTACTACAAAGATAGATAAAAAATCGCAAAAATAAAAAATAAGAAACCAAACATTTATCTTTTAAATAATGACAGAATGGGAAAAAATATATTATAAACGCATGCCTCTGAAATTTCATCTCCTTATATTATATAAAGTGAATGAAAATTTTGGATGATTTTGGGTTTCATTTACTTCGCTCACGATTTGAATAATACAAAAATTTACTACTATTATTATTATTATTATTATTATTATTATTCCTTCCTCTCACGGCGCCGATGGGAAAGCACCCATGAACTAATTTCTGTTAAAACTAATAATTAAAAAATAAAAATTTAATATTAACGTCATATACTTGCGAAGCAAAAAGTGGCAAATAGCGTTAGTCCGATGGCTAATATATAAGAGAGCGGTCAACAACAATAAAAAAATCAGACGAGAAATAAAAACGAGTCGAATATGAATCACTTTTCCTTCTACAATTTGAACTTCTAGAAAGAGATAGGCGACACATAATTTTTTCAAAAGAGAGGGGGCTAAAATGAAAATTAACAAAAAGATCTCCATTTTCTATACCCTCCCCACCTCCCTTTTTTTTTTTTTGTTCATTTGAATCCCTAGCATTTCTTTTCCTCCTGTTTTACACCCCTATAACACCATATCTCCTAACGGCTACATGAAGAGTTCTGACTGCATCAAGGCGTAGTAG
Source organism: Carpinus fangiana (assembly GCA_006937295.1). Lineage (NCBI taxonomy): Eukaryota > Viridiplantae > Streptophyta > Magnoliopsida > Fagales > Betulaceae > Carpinus > Carpinus fangiana. Next base: position 23,276,527 of record CM017323.1, read on the forward strand.
TTGGCAGCCTCGTCTTCTAACTCCCACAGACCATCACACAATGAGAACACATCTACACCGCCAAAACCTTCATCCCCATCGTAAGCTACACCAACCTCTCTGTTCGGAATCCCAAGCTCATCGTCAGAAGCTTCAAGAAGGTGCCGAATAACCCTCTCCTTATCATCCTCCTCGTCTTCCTTCAAAACAACCGCCGGAGACGAAGAAGAAGAAGATGAGGACGACTGGTCTTCTACGGGGGCGGAGGCTGACGTGGGGTTCTCCGGGTCGGGTTCTGCGGTAGGAAATGAAAGAGGGCTGAAGATAGAGTCGGACGAGAGTTCTTGCTGGAGGGTTGTGATGAGAGAGGACAGGTCCTGAGTGGGCTCTTCTTCCTCTGCCTCCAGCAGAGAGAGTATGTGGCTGAACGACTTATGGCGTTTCGACTCATCACAATCTTCTATTTGTGTTTCTTCTCTTTGGCGTTTGCATGGTGTCTCCGCCATTAGAGAGAGCTGAAAAGAGAAACAAAGGGGAAGCACAAAGAAGGTTGAAGGATATTTGCAGGCAATAGAGAGAGAATATATGGCAAAGGATGAGGAGAGAGAGAAGGGTGGTGGAGGGTTTATATAGAGAGAGGAGCACAGGTGGGGTTCCGGTCAAAATAAGTAAGAAATGAAAGCTGAGAATATTTAATGCATTTAATGTCTTAGAGTGAGAAAGATGCTCAACAGAAATAAAAAATAATAACTGGAACGCTACTATCTGCCTAATGCGTTGGTCCACCTTCGTGACGAACCACCGGATTAAAACCAGTAAGAGATTTTTTGATTCTGTACGCGTATCCAACGGTCAGGAATTGAGGCGAAAGTGTAGAGGGAAAAAGGCTCCAAGATAGTGACAAAGCCAAAGAAAAAGCAGTGGTGTTTGTTTGTTTGTGTGTGCAATAAAGGCACAGCGATGGGGGTGGGGCCAATGGCCGAGGCGGGGGTTGTACATGCGGCGGATCTATTAAAATATTATTTCTTTACTGCTCCCGATTCTTAAGATAAAAATAAATTCATGGGATACGACATGTACTACTTTAATAGTACTGAGGTTCCCGGTGCCCCTGCTCTGCTCCCTAGGATTCTAATCTACGTGGCTCCTGCTCCTCTCGCTGGGGTTTGATTGTAGTTAAACGGTCCGGATACGTTTGTTTGAGGGTTAGAATCTCTAGGAGTTGATGGGAATGGAAAACAGTAAAAATAAAATAAAATAAAGATGAATTATTTTTTACTTTTTCGGGTGATGAAATGTGCGTTTCACACTTTTGGCAGAAGGTAAAGGCAAGCTGATGGCACGAGAGATGCGTGTTCTTTATTTGGTGGGAGCATGGGATTGTAGGTGTAGCCTATCAACATCTATCGGTGTTGGTTCTACAGTGACAGCATGGTAAATAAATTTATTAAAAAACAGACGAATCAAGTGGTATTTTGGGCATTTCGTACAGACCGTCGTGACATTGCACAGGTTGCATCTGTAGAGGTACGTAGAGTAATATCTTTATGTCAGAGACTCAGAAGGAGATATTAATAGATACAAAGGAGCACAAGGGGGATGAATGGTTGCGTGAGTAGCCTTTATCTCTTACCGGGTTGTTGTTATCCCAATAATGGATCTATTCCTGCCAATACCATCAACCAATGAGAAAGGTCGGGGTAAAATAAAAGCACATAAATTATAAAACATGATGATTGTTGGTAAGTGATTATCGACCAACTCTTTTGAAACTTTAACCAAGTCAACTTAAATGAAAGAAGAAAACCAACAAAAAAATGTCGTTTAAATGATTATGTTTGTTTATTGAATTTAATAATATTGTTTTGAGAAGAGAAAAAACAAAACAAAAAAAATGGGCATAAGACAAGATTTTTAACTAACATAACTAATTCATTCATATTTTTGTGAAGAAAAAAAATGCAATAAGATGAAAATAATTTGTATTAATAAAAGAGACCTCAATATGTTAGAGCATATGATCAAATTTGATTGTATTATAGTTTGATAACAATTGATTTGAATATTCAAGAGCATATTTGGGATTGTATTTGAGAAACAAAATTTTTAAGTCAACAAGCACTTTTTGACAAATGTTTCATTTTTAATCTTTTACCAAAAGTATATTTTGGCCATTTTGTTTGCTTTTTTGAACTTTAAAAGTGTTTTCATTTTTTTTTTTTTTACCAAATGGTTTTTTTTTTCTTCTCAAATGGACTTGTAATGTGTTAAACGCACTTTTAAGCCATCCAAACTCACAACTAATCAGGCCCTAATTGTAATCAACTACCTTATGAGTAATCAAATTGATATCATACATGTATTATCTTTACCTACCTCAAATGTCATCTAAATAGAAACCTTTTGTATTTCAAATATTATAAAGAAATATGAGCAACATTAAGCTCTCTAGGCTTTTTCTTAGTAGCAGACATAGACGTCTAACACCGAACTATTTCTATTATTTTTTTTCTTTATTTGATTTTATATTTCATCTTTCAATGCATTATGAATTTATTCAAAAAAAAGAGTGTTTGATATTACTATTTCATAGACTAAAACTGTGATTTTAAATCACAAAACCAAACAAATCTTAAGAAAAAATTAATTTGATAAATTACTTTTGTTGTTGTGTGATTAGATAAGGAAGAAGGGATGGAAGTTACAAATCACTTTAGTTGGAACGACAATTCATACGAGAAGATCCTTCATTTGAATGTGCCAGCATTTCACCCACTAAAACCCCAAACCCTACTAGCCCATCCAACATAGAAGCACAACAACTCTTGCCAAAGGAAAACACAACCAACAAAGACAGTTTGTTATACATATGCTAAGTTATGGGAAAAAGACCACCAACCAACTAAAAAGTTGCCCTCCAACCACAATTGAGGCACCCAATCCTTGTACTTACCAACTACCAACTACAATGTTAGAACCGTAAGTGTTAAATAATTAGTTGTCTGAAAAGTTTAAGCTAATAGTAAGAGGTAAATTTAATTACTTAATCATTAGTTTAACGTTTTCCCTCACGCTCACGTGTAGGCTAAAACTTTATTTTAATAGGTGAGGCCCAACAACTTGAGATTCGATCCCAATAACTTTGGCTTTGATATCATGTTAAATTACCATTTATTCAAAAACTTAAGCCGGTAGGAAAAAATAAATTTCATTACTTAATCATTAGTTTAACACCGAGTACTCCTGATAAAATATGCGCAAGACATTGAAATATAAAATGTTTTGAAAATGAAGTAATGTTTAAATGAAGTAGTTAAAGTAAATAATTAAAATAAAGAATAAGATGTAGCGTTTTGAACAATTTTAATAGTTTGTAAGAGTACGTTTAGGATTGTGATTTCATAAACTAAAGGTCGATTTTAAACCAAATCACATAAAATGAGTTGATTGCATTTTAAAGAATTTGAGATATGAAAACGAAGGAAAATTTTTTTTTTTAATCACAAATAAGGATGTGCTTTTTTGAAGGCACACAGTTTTAAAGGTTAAACTTTAATTTTATCAAAATATCAATTTAAGATTTTAACTGCGTCTTTAAAAATTGCGTTTTTCAAATCGCTCGTTTTAAAATGGTTATTTTTAAATGATAAACTCAAACTAATAAATAAGTGTTTTGTATTTTAAATTATTTGTTAATGTTTTTATTTTAAGAGATGAAAACAAAAGAAAGGATTGAAAAAGATTTAGCCCAAAAACACACACCAAAAAAAAAAAAAAAAAAAAAAAAANAACACACACAAAAAAAAAAAAAAAAAAAAAGCCGCATAATAATTGCAAAAAGAAGTTACAACGAAACCAAAAAGTAAGGTGAATGAGTGAATCTCTTCAATCTTCATGTTAAGGTGACAGTGTCAGAAATCACTTATTGTGTGGGGGCAAGTTGTAATAGAGAGAGAGAGAGATTAAGTTCGTTGTCGTGGCCCGTGGGGGATAAATGGTTATAGATTGGGGACCCCATGAACGGACAATTTACAAGGATTGCCCCCCTACTCATAAATCATAATTGAGGTACACTTGCGTTGTGTGGGTCGGAAAACTTATAATAGAAGTAGTTGAGAAATTTTAATATTAATTAATTGAGTCATTTTGAAGGAAAGTGGTTAGAGGATGTGCAAATTATTAAAAATTAATTAAGGACGTTTTTTGAAANTGTCGTGGCCCGTGGGGGATAAATGGTTATAGATTGGGGACCCCATGAACGGACAATTTACAAGGATTGCCCCCCTACTCATAAATCATAATTGAGGTACACTTGCGTTGTGTGGGTCGGAAAACTTATAATAGAAGTAGTTGAGAAATTTTAATATTTAATTAATTGAGTCATTTTGAAGGAAAGTGGTTAGAGGATGTGCAAATAATTAAAAATTAATTAAGGACGTTTTTTGAAAGCTAAGTCAATTTTTTCTTTTTCTTTTCAACATTTTTTTTTTTTTAAATTCTACAAAATTCTATCTTTATTTTATTTTCCTCTTCATTTATTCGCCCGAAAGCCAAATAATGTTAATGCTTTAGAAAAAGACTAATTAAATTTGATTTCTTATTAGTATGGATGGTGGAGACAGTGATGGATAATGCTTAAAAATTAATGGGAAATTGCAAACAAGAACCAAGTGAAATTTGGGTTAGTTTCCGCTATTATAATAAAGGAAAATGTTAGGGGTTCTCTCTCTAGTGTTCTCCTAGGAGTTCTCCCCTTAGTGTTTTCTTAGCGTTATCATAATTTTACGTAGAACATGATTTAAGAAAAAATAAAATTGTAGTGGCCTCCACCACCGATTTTTTTAGGCATTAGCACTAAATTTAGGATGATCAAATCCATTTTGGGTGATACAATTCCTAAAGGGTTAACCTTTCACCCTTAGGTTTTAGTTTTGAATCAAAAAACAAGTTTTAAAACATTAGAACCTAAATATTAACTCATAAAAATTAATCTGTTGGCAAAAAAACGGTACTACAATTTTATTTTTTCTTAAATCATGTTCTATGTAAAACTGAGATTACGCTAGGATAACACTAGGAGGAGAACCCCTAGTAGTCCCCTATAATAAATACCTTAACAAACAACTCAAAACATTTTTTTTTTTTTTAAAAAAAAAAAAGCGCCAAAATGCATTAATAAACTTAACTTTAATATATTTTTTTAATGGAATTTATAGTATTCATTTTATGATTATATTTAAAGTTTGTGCATCTAGATCTTATTTGGGATTGCGTTTAAGAAATATAGGTTTTAAGTTAAAAAAAACTTTTTGGCAAAAGCTTTATTTTTAAGATTTTGCCAAAAGTGCGTTTTAGCCATTTTAGAGCATGTTCGAGATTGCGTTTGAGTAATAGAGCGTTTACGTAAAAAATAGCTTTTGAGTAAAAGCTTCATTTTTAAGCTTTTGCCCAAAGTATTTTTTAGCTATTTTTTTGGCTTTTTGAACACTTAAAAATGCTTTTAATTTTTTTTATCAAACAAATACGTTTTTCTTGAAATTGATTTTTTGAATGTTAAAAACACTTTTAAGCCTTNAAGTTGTAAGTTAAAAAAAACTTTTTGGCAAAAGCTTTATTTTTAAGATTTTGCCAAAAGTGCGTTTTACCCATTTTAGAGCATGTTCGAGATTGCGTTTGAGTAATAGAGCGTTTAAGTAAAAAATAGCTTTTGAGTAAAAGCTTCATTTTTAAGCTTTTGCCAAAAGTATTTTTTAGCTATTTTTTAGGCTTTTTGAACATTTAAAAATGCTTTTAATTTTTTTTATCAAACAAATACGTTTTTCTTCAAATTTATTTTTTGAATGTTAAAAACACTTTTAAGCTTCTTAAACATAATCTCAAACAGACCTTTAAACTTTTTAGACCCTTAAAAGCGTTTTTAATTTTGTTTACCTATCAAATACTTTTTTCTTCAAAATGTCTTTTTGAATATTAAAAGTACTTTTAGATATTTCAAACAGGTCTTTAATGATGTATATGATGTTTGTACTTGTACATATTTATTAAAAAGTGTAAATATACAAAAATTAAATTATTGCCATAAAATAGAAAGAGGATATCCTTAAGTTATCCCCCTTGGGGACTTGACTTTCTGGTCCTTTATGATCAAAGGAAAACGAGGATTTGATGAGTAAATGTTCGTGCAATTGTATGGATGAAGCTGCCTCGTGTCGCGTGCAACATTGAACAGATCAATTAATTATATTTTAAATTTAATATAAGAACATAAACTTCGTGACAAGTTTTCCAAGTCTTTTAACAATACTCGAACAAATAGACTAACCAAAGATTCGATTGTAATTAAAGAAAAATGTGTAAACCCAGTCAACATATTAAAAATAAAAAAAAATGGAGCCCTGGAAATTCTTGGAGAATTGTGCCAATAAATTAACAAGTGAACAAATATTATAAAATATAGTCCACAAAAAGAGAATGACTTGGTTGTAGCCTAAACATATTGTTATTTAATTAAAGAAAGGGCTTTTTGACCCTATTGAGCAAGTTAACCATGGCTTCCAATTGAGAAGACCAAAAAAAAAAAAACCCACTCTAATGGAACCCTAAGAAGTTTTTATTTTATTTTATTTGCGCAATTTGTGGATTTTTCCCCAATTTATTTGGTATTGTATTTGAATAATATTGATGAAGCAATGTTCATGCCAACCAAAACAATTTTGTTTTAGTCATAAAATATTAAAAATGGAGTTAGGATCTAGATCACACATAATGTTGAGACAAATATGAATTTAAAAAGACAAAATAAAGTAGAGCTAATTGTGATACAGATCGCGTGTATCTTATTATTAAAGACTTGATAAATAGGTTAGTTTATCTTTGGCGGTGTCTTAGATTGAGAATTTGGATTCTTTAGAAGACAAATCTGCTGTGATTTAATCAAAGATTAATTAAGAAATGACAACATATTGCCGTGTTCCATCTACCCTGTCTTGACTCTGCCGGCCGATCATGCTTAGCCACTTTTACGTTTTATGGAGTACAAAATTAACATATGGGTTTGACAAAAATTGCAAGTGAGATGAATAGACTTCCTTTAATTAATTATCGTCGGTCGATGGTCGATCGTGCGTGACAAGAGAGGAACCATTTTATGAATCCTTAGAATAATGGATTAGGATCCACTTTGCTTTGAGTGAAATGGAGAATAACTATTTTATGGTTCATATTAAATTTTAAAGAACTAATGGTGTGTTGTCTTGCCATTTAATTTTTTTAAAAATAGCCTAAAAAAATAATAATAAATAATAAAGAATGTAACATATGTCTATTGGACCAAAATATATTATAAATTTTTTTTTTTAAAAAAAAAATCAAATGATTGCGTTGAAATCATATAAAACTCATTAAAAAAAGGGATTTTTTTTTTAAAAAAATCTTAGGAAAATAGTAGGTGTTCTCCTAATCTTAGTTAAATATTATTTTATAAAAAAGCAAAAAATAAACTAGCATCACTAGTCCCTTATTTATCTTATCTGGTTTTTAGATTCAAATAATATATACCAATGATTTTAAAAAAAGTTCCTATGTTTAATTATAGGGTTAAATACTCAATTAGTCCCTAGAGTTTAGAAACTTTATTTTTTCCTCCCTAGGGTTTGGAAAGTAACCAAATTAGTCATTGTGATTTTGAAAAGTCACCAAATTAGTCATTCCATCAGTTAACTGTTAGTTGACTTAATATAATGACATGTGGATCAATTAGACGTTGATATGTGACCACCTAATTAAATTTTTTATTTTGTTTAAAAATATATATATATTTTTTTAAAAAAAAAACTAGGGGTGGCCGAAACCACCTCCAATGGTTTCAGCCACCCCCTTGGCTCCATGGTGGTGGCCAAGCCTCCCCTTGGTGCCCAAGGGGGTGGCTACCGGTTTTTTTTTTTTTTTTAATTTTTTTAGAATAAAAAATTTAATTATGTGTCCACGTGTCCACTTCTAATTGGTCCACGTGTCGCTCCGTTAAGTCAACTAACGGTCAACTAACAGAATAACTAATTTGATCACTTTTCAAAACCACAATGACTAGTTTAGTCACTTTTTAAACCTTACAAAATTAAAAATAAAATAAAATTTTCAAACCCTAAGAACTAATGAAGTATTTAACCCTTAATTATATTAAAACCCCACGTACGAATAGTCCATAAACCAAAATTCACAACATTTAATATATATTGCTTAAAACTATATCTTGTTACTATATAAATTTCAAACGCTTTCTCCACAGTCACACCTTCCCTAACCTCATTCAAGAGTCATTTTAAGTTATAATATTTGCAAAAACAAGGCATTTTCTTGTCGAAATTGCTTCAAATAAACCTCTAAAAAACTCATCTTCCGGGCCAGTCATACACGTTATAATAGCACTAATAATGTTATCGTACTATACTTTTGTTAAATATTACATATAAGACTTCATATTATTTTCGATATAATGAATACTTTATATATAAAATATATCAGAGTCAAGTGAATGAAAAAAGGCATATATTCTTTTTGATTCTATGCATCATGGAAGTAGCTAAACCACTATAATCTAATCATTTGATGTATTATGTTCTCCTTCCTTTATTTTTCCATTGCCCAAATTTAATCACCAACTTATGGACCAAATTTGCATGAGACCCATGGACCCAAATCTTTATGGACTTTTTGTTTGTCAAATATCAATATGATACCATTTACAAACTTTTATGATTGTCCATTAAGTGATAAATATATGGTTGACAATTTAGTCACTATTTTTTTTTTTGGAATATATCCGCACAAGAGGAAGATAAGAGATTCAAATTATTAACCTCTGTTTTATTAAGCATGGTCACAGTTGATTGAGCTACCTCTGGGGGATAGTCACCAATTAATTATATTAGAATAATGTTAAAAACTCACATTTTTATCCTACAATGTAAATATGGTAGTCCTAAATAATTATTGGATCAGTCATTATTTTTTTTAAAAAAATCAAGAATTAGTTAGGACAAACTAGTCACCATTTTAAGATAGGGTTTTTTTTTTTAAAAAAATGTGGTTTCTCGGCTTCTAGCATAAATTAACAATTTTTTTGTTTGCTTAATTATTTCACCAGGAGTAACGTTATGTAACACAATTTATATCAATTCAAACATACCATTGATTTTTTTTTTTTTTAATTTTTTTTTTCTTCTAACATTGGTATATAAAACTGTCGTATAATATTTCATAATAATTATGAAATAAAAATATAGTTTATATCATTATTTTTCCACCAATTATAAATGATCTAAATGAGTTGTAATAAAGACTGTAACGCTCCCACCAACGCTCAAACATTAAAAAAGAAAAGGTATGGGACGAAATGTGGTAACTGTGTAAACATAATAATTGAGTTGGATGGGCATGTGGAAGTGGGTTGCACGTGGTGAGTGGACCAAGCGATGTTGTTTGAAGCACAAACCACAAATTTGAATTTTGTTTGTCCTTATAACGTGGGATTTGTAGCTTTAATAATCGGGCCTCATGTTATGCTATGTCAACAGCTAGTGCTAGTACTTGTACTATTGGAACTATTGGAACTATTGGATGGTTGTGTGCCTCAAATGCTTTGAGCTGCCACGTTATAATTATAATAATAATAATAATAATAATTATTATTATTATTATTATTAGGTTTACATAAAAGGCTAGGTTGAACTTTGAAGCCATGCCATGGATTGCATTAAAATTGAGTCATAAGTTTCCATAATGCCTGTGCCTCAACAACTCGGCAGTTGGACATTTCTTTTCTATCGCCTTTACGTTGTCTTCGGGTCAAGTCAATCTACTAATCATATGCTTTTTAACATTTAATATTTTTACGAATAATTTTATAAGTTTTTTTTATATTATTTTTGTGTCTCTATAAAAATGAAAGATTTAAACTAGTAATCTCTACTTTATAAGACAATAAATTTAATACTTACCCCTCATTTAAAAAACATAATATTATTAATTATCATCCGATTTTACAGCTCTTTAATAATAACCGCATAACCCACCCCAACGAACCCAAATTTATTGTGTGAGACGTCATGGATGTAATGGCTATTGTTACTATGATTATTATTATTTATAAGTTCTGAGTCTCCAGAGAAAAAGTTAAAACCTTTTATTTTATTTCTTTATTTATTTTTACAAACTTCGTTTAATTTTGAATTGAAGAAGAAGCAGGTACCTGCAGGTCCTGCACCGAGGCCTGTTTTAAAAAGAAAAAATAAAAAAAGATCGTACCTGCATACTTGGTGAGGGTAGTTGACTCTAATTAATATATGGATACCACTATAAATGTTTTTTTCTTTTTTTAATCCACGACCCTAAAGAGTAATAACTATTTAATAAGAAGGGTAAAATTGTTATTTTATTTTGTTTATTTTGGAGAATTTTTTCATTTTTATTTAGGATCCAAATTCATAGAATATGATCCTATCCCATTAATGTTTAGGATTCAAAATTGATGTATCTAACTATGTATATAAAGTTAAGGTAAAATTATAGTTTAGCTCCTTAAAGTTAACAGCGTTTTTCAATTTGAATACTAAAGTTTTAATTTTTGCAATTCACTCTCTAAAGTTCAAAATTTTTTTAATTTGACCAATTGTATCAAAAAATTTCCATATTACCCCTAATTTTTTAATTTTTATTTTTTTATAAAAAAAATTCACATTTGGCCATCTAGCCATTTTTGCACCTCCAAATTTGATTTTTTATTTATAAAAAATAGGGTCAATATGGAAATTTTGGGATAATATTGGTCGAATTGAAAAACATTGGAACTTTGTAGGGGTTGATTGCAAAAATTGAAACTTTAGTGTTTGAATTGAAAAATGCCGTCAACTTTGGGGGGTAAACTGTAATTTTCGCTAAAGTTAATATTGTTGCTTACACCATTTTTTTCTATAAAAAAAATACAAAAATAATCCTTGTAGTTTACCTAATTTAAAATTAATTTCGTGTGGTGTCAAAATTAGATTAGAAGTCCCTAATGTATGTACAAAAATAAAATAAAATTACTCGCTACAATCAAATCTCATCTACTAAATTAACAATTTTTGATAGTGTCAAAGCCTATTTAAGTCAAGTAAACCATATCGACTGGTTTTGTATTTTTTTCAAAAATTTAAATAAAGTAAAATTATGCACTCAGTTAGATACACCATATTATGATGCTTTTAAACCATGATAGAAGCATCGGGTAGCGAAAATGAGGTTAAAAATCAAAAAACACTTAAAAAAACACGAAGTCTCAAGTTGTTAGTTCTCAATGGGTAGCTCAATCGGCTGTAGACTACGCCTAATGAAGCGGAGATCACAAATTTGAATTCCCTATCTCCTTCCCTTGTGTGAACATGTAAAAAAAAAAAACAAAAGTCTCAATTTGTGAAACAATTTTCGTACAATATTTTTCCCCCCTCCCATTTAAAGTTGTCAGTCTCCATTATCATTTGATTATTTAATGTTTTGGCAAATAAAGGGTTAATAGTAGTTACTTTATTGATAATTATTGCTTAAACGTATTAAGCACTCACTAATCATATCTTTGATCTCATTTATAAAAAAGGAAAAGAAAAGAAAATCATATCTTTGAAGATCTTAGAAGGGCACACCAATAAAGAAAAGCACAAAAGGCGTTGCTTTGCATATGTGTAAATGCATTGCTTTTTATTCCATAACAAAACTCTATTTATGGAATACACGAAGAAGGAAATGATGAATCAACTCCTCCTCGTATATCTCACTAAATTATATTTCCAATGTGTAGGGTTCAAATTTAAAGTAAAATAAAGTTCTCTAAAGCTAAAATCTGGGATAATCTTCTCTATTGTACACATATTAATATATAATATATATATTTTTAATTAAAGTGTCTTTGGATTCAATTGGGCATATGTAGTTTCTTTTTAACTCTTGTGTTTTGTCCTCAATAGGTAGTTTAATCGGATGGAACTACGCCTAATGAAGCGGAGGTCACTAATTCGAATTCTCCTCCCCTTTTTGTGCAGACATGTCAAAAAAACAAAAAACAAAAAAACTCTCGTATTTTATAATGTTTTTGTTCTGATGGTCTTGAGGGAGACAGTTAAAAAGAAACCCGAATATATTTAAATATAATACTATTAACAACATGTTTCAATTAGTGCAAGTGGCCATCATAGGCATTATCAAGGCATCAAAAGGAATTTCAATCCTATCCACCACTAAAGACTTGTGTGGCATTGCACTTTATGCTGGTTTTGGGCCACCTCCTCTATGCTTTAATTAGTTCTTCATATCACCCCGCAAATCCGTCACAAACTTAGTAGAAAATTAGTAGATCAAGTTAAAGGGTTTGACACATTTATTAATTATGTTGATCGGGTTAAGGTTAATATTTATAGTTTTGTGATTTTTTATATGAACCCTACCCAAAATTGTAGGGTTTAAAATTGAGGGATTTGACATGTTTAATTAATTAGGCCGAATTTAAACTCGTACCTAGACACAACCAGAATCCTAACATACAAACACGAATTATCACCATCGACTTTAATGGTCTGAAAAGCCCATAGATCTAGAAACCATGGGCATATTAAGGTCGATTTCGACATGATAATTAATTGCAGGAAAACCAACGACAGACATAAGAACAAATAGTGGAGACCACGTGTAAAACCCATTCCTTTGCTATGGGCTTGGGTGAAGGCTCAGTTTATGCCGGCATAAGAACAAATTGATTGAGTATTGTTCCTTTTTAAGTATAAGGGTGTGATTGGCAGGAGAGAAAAAAGGAGACAGAAAAGGTGAAGAAGGAATATTAGGGAGGACATTATCTATTTTCTGTTGGTATTGTTTTAATGACAAATTTAAATTAATTTAGTCTCAAATTGGCAGTGGGGATATATAGGCTTAATAATATATATAGTCAGTGGCATTGCTGCAACTGGGTTGAACATGGCCTTCATACTATTGGAAGGAAATAAAATAAATTTAACCAGGAAACTTCCTCAAAGTATGCAAAAAGTTTCATCCCATTATTTTTTATCAAAACATATCTGTTTGGTTATATATGTTAACGACGACTTTGTATTCTGTCTTTTGCTTTATGTTCTCCCCCTCTGACATCTTTTCAGATAAATTAAGGTAATAATGCTCGAGAATAGATCGAGTATTTACAAAATATCCAAAACATAAAAAACGGGTTTACCTTTATGTCAACTTAGAACACATTTTTAAACCAAAAACGTCCCTTACAACACATTAAGAAATACAAAGGTTACTTTCATGTTGGGGATAATTTTTTTTTTTTTTTTTTGTAAGTAACTTTATTTACCAAATTTATATATAGCTGCGTACTTATGTGCTTGTCCACCACAATGAATGTGATGATTTTATTGTAGAGATTCAATGTCTCGAATACTCACAAATTAATTTTTATTAAAAAAAGTTTGTACTATAGGCTTTGGCTGCGCTCATAATTTTTGATATATATGTATTATGGATTTATTTTAGATTCCTTTGATGCCATGAATTATATGACAAAGACATTTCTCAGGAGCAAGACACGTGAATAATGCTAATTGATGTGGCTATAAAACAAGCCTAGTGCTCAAAGCCTAAGAGCCTAAGACCCACTAAAATTAAATGTCAACTCTCATGAGTCATGGAGCTCGTAAAGCACAAAAAATAATTAGGGAGCATGAAATAAAAATACATTTTCGTTTAAATTCTCTCCACTTTATTTTTCACTCGTTTAAACAAAAATATTAACGGGTTAAAAGCTTCCTCACTAGCCACAAATAGGTGCGACTTCGGTAGTTCTCCCTTTGTTTTGCAGGAAATTAGTCGCCTAATTGACTATGTGAAATTTTGTATCATCAGTGATATTCACTTGAGGATAAGAGTTGTTTCCAAGAAGTAGTTCAATCGGCTAGGACCACGCCTCATGAAGCGAAGGTCACTAGTTCGAATCTCCCCTCCTCCCTCTTGCGTGAACATGTCAACAAAAAAAAAAAAAAACTTAAGGATAAGAGTTCTTTTGATTTGCTATTTGTAAACTTTGAAACTGAGTTGAATTGTTGCCTAAGTTGAAAAATTGTCCAAATTGGTCTTAAGCTAATAAATACGCTCGAACGCAGAGTTTTGTGCTCCTCTTGGTAGATAACTGCTCGAGTGGGGGTCTAGCGGAGGTTAAACGATCTCATCGGATCAGAAACCACTTGAGTGTTTCTTCAATCGCTCGTATTACATTAAGCTCATTGAAAAAAAAAATAAAAACCCCTCATTTTTTAATTATTGTCTCAATATGATGGCGGAAGCATGAATTTGTGAAAAAATATAAAATATTGAGGGAAAAGCATCCACCATTAAGAAGAGGTTCCATAAAACAATTATTTATTAAGAAAACATGTGAAAATGTCTTTAATTATACGATATACAATTGTTGGTGTCTTGAGGTCCATCAATTCTTATGCTGTCGTGGTGTCTCTAGTTTAGCGTCGGCAAATGGATCCTAGTTTGATCTCATGTTCGAGGGTTGGACAGTAGTTGTTGTGTCTGCCTTGGTGGCCCCCAGATTATGATTTTGCGTGTAAACCAATACACACATAACATAATCATTCATCCTTTCTGATTCATGTGATAGTAGCCCACCAATCACAGGACAATTTCTGGATGGAGATTCTAGTAAATGACCAAAAACCACCTTATAGGCCTATGGGCCGAGGTCCAATGACCCATCCAAATTTCATATTCTCCCTAAGCACGGAAATGGGCTGGGTTCCAGCAAAACCTTTTCAACAGAAGTAACTGCTAAGCCCAAGCCCAGGCCTTTACCAATAACTTAATAGAAGCCCATCTCATGCAAGGGCTTCTTACCTGGTACTCCCTATTAAGCAATTTGCATTCATTATCACCAACTAGACAATAACAGTCCCCAAGGGGTAGCTCAATCGGCTGTATATCACACCTAATGAAGTGGAGGTCACAAGTTCGAATCCTCATTCCCCATTCCTTTGTGTGGACATGTGAAAAAAAAAAAAAAAAAAAAAAAAAAAAAAAATTTAANAAAAAAAAAAAAAAAAAAAAAAAACACAAATTTAACTACGTTTTCAAATTACAATTTAAAAAAAAAAACATATTCCCAAATGACAAACTTATTATGATTTATGATTTAGTTTAAAACTACACTTTTGGTCTGTTAATTGCAGTGCCAAATGCACTATAAGACCAATTTTTCTTGTGTGTGTGTTTTTTTAATAATATGTTTCCCTCTCTTTCCCTCTCCATATTAACTAGTGGAGGAGATGGCCACCAGCAGGGCCACTTACTATAATTAAAGCTCATAGCATCTCTGGCAAAGGTTATTATTTTAGCTATTGAAAATATAATTTTAGTTACAAGTAGTTTCTCATTTACACATCCCATCAGAATATTTATTTTAATTCTCTATTCTAATTAAATATTATTTTTATTTTGGTTGAGGGAGAGGGAGAGAGAAAACAAAAAAATAGAAGAATGAAAAATTCTTATAAATTGTTACAGTAAACTTTCATTTTAACAAAACTTATACTTTAAAGTAACTCTTGGATATATATATTACTCTTCACACCCATTTGGCAGACCATTTCGTTATAAGTTGTAACGTGTTTTAGCATGACTTTCCCTTTTCTTTTATTTTTTAATTTGACATAAGAAAAATTGATGTGAAGACTAGAGAGTATCAGTAGTCGTTAATAATATTGTACCCTTGGCTGTGTGTTTGGCAAAAGCCCTCTCCCTCTCTTTTTTAATTTCTCTAAAAAAAAAAAACTCATTTCTTTACATTATTAACACATTCTTTTTTTCTTTTTCATTTTTCTATGATAGAAAAATAAAATAAAAAATAAAAAATTATCACTAGGATCCTCTCAATTCCAAATGAAATTGAGAATATCTATTTAGTGTAAAAAGATGAATAATATTAAAAATTTAGTCTTTCAACTTTAATATTAAGACAATATTACCCTTTATATCTTACACTAAATGTACCTTCCTACCACACCAATCAGGATATTGTACTTGTTGAAGTACTTTGGTACCACGCCTGCACGCCACCCACAAAGCAAGACCTAAAAGTAGTAAAATGCAGGGCAATCTGAAGGCGAAGCAACAAAGTGAGCTACTTCACTGCCCACCACCCTACACTAGCGAACCAAGTGGCAGGAATAAAAAGATATATATATAGATACTGGATCACATTATCAAGCAAAAACTGCCTAAGCATGCTAGGTGGTCCACAGCCAGAAACACCCTCTTGACCTATAAGCAGAACCTAAGCATGGCAATTCAATGTACACTGGTGGTTGATCGACCACTTAAAAGGACACAAAAGAGGAAAGTTAAGGGTCAAACTTTTTCCACCTTTGAAAACAACATTTCATATAACTAAACGGCTGCAGCCGGCCTAACTCAACCACCCTACTTCTCACTTGATCAAGAAAATAGCCCCCTTCTACAATAACTTCTAGCCAGAAATAATTATTTGAACAAGGACCACAGATTGCCTAATCCAAACCACCTAAAGCAACCGGGAGAGCATAAGTATCTATACAACAAAGAACAAATCTCAAATTTTATCACACAATCAACAGCGATTAAATAAAAAAACAAAACAAAACCCTAATGTTAAAAGATGCCCCTCTCCAGGCAAGTTGCTCAGGAACCAACAAATTTAGGAAGATATATACAAAATTTATAATTTATATGAGGAAAGTGTTTTGCCAACTGTAACGGTTGAACCCAATTCCCATTCTCATCCTATTTATGCCTTTACTATCATGCAGGGACAGCAACATATTTCTTTAACAAACACGTATATAATTTGGTATATCATGCTTGCCAACCAAAAATAACATGAAGGATAATAACAAGTTTAATTATACCAAGATTACATAAGATATAGCGACAACCATGTTATATCATCCTCATACACAAAAAAACAAGCTAATTCTACATGGATGCTAATACTTTTGTACATTAAGAAAGCTCAAAGCTGAGACTTTTTCGATGGTTTGAACCAATAAAGGTTACATAGCCACCAACAAATTAATAAAGTTACCCCATTGAACTTCAGGTTCCACATATTAGGTAATAGTGGCTTTAACCATGGCTCTTGAACTCTCTTCCCTCACAAGCTAGATTTCAAGGGTGAGTCCTATTGTTCTACCTTAAGTTTGTATCATTTAGTATCAAAGTCAGCTTCCACGTAACAAATTCAAGTCATGAAAGAGGCGACCAATGGGATAGAGTAGGTTGCCATAAACGTCAATTGTTGAAAGTGGTGGTATTTTAAGATCTTAAGTGTCCCACATGACTTAAATACAATCTTAACTATGTATATATAAACTCTTGGACACTCACTCCTTGTAAGTTGGTTTACAATAATGAGTTCTACGTGAAGTTTGTATCACCCTCCAAGCCTCAAAATTTAACCCAAAACTCTTTTAAAATATCCCTATAATTCTTTTAAAATCAAATTTTTACCCTTCCAATTTTTGTTTATTATTATAACCAGCCCAAAAATACGCACCTAAAATCCTAGTTTTGCCCTTGCATTGGCCACTATCATTACCCAAAAAATCATGTTTCTTGTTTTTAATGACTGTAGCAGCATTGGTACCGAAAGGACATGCCAATATTTCTTTTTTTTTTGACATGTCCACGCAAGGGTAGGGGGAGGGGGGATTCGAACTTGTGACCTCCGCTTTATAAGGCGTGATTCACAGCTAATTGAGCTACCTCTTGAGGACACATGACAATATTTCTTTCTCAAGGACATGGAATTCATCAAAACGAGTTAATACGAGTACCATCTATAGTGTTTAAGGGCATTTATTACTACAGTATGTACTTCACAAATGACATTTAGGAAAGAATATGTATTTGACACAGAATATGATATGGAAAGAATTTTTGTTCTTTATTTTTAAAAAAAGAAATTTTGCTAATAAATTAGGATTTCATACTATAATATTAATTGTCCACCATCCTTGTCAAGTACCAAAGCTTCTATATAAGTCAAGCAGTTCCTAATTCTAACAGTGTACCAAGAGATATTGGCATTATACATTCTACACTATGCTGAATATGAAAATATACAGAAATTTACGTATCCAAAAAAGCTACTACATAAATCAGGTTAGACGTATACAAACTTCAACATATACCCAATGTTTTGAATTAAATTTTTTCCTAAAAACACTAATATACGAGAAAAAGAAAATCTACTTGTAGATTGGCATCTTATTTGATCAAATCAGAAATTAAAAAAAAAAAGAAAAAAGAAGATGAAGAAAAAACCACATGCTATTTCTGAAGAAACGATAATTGAAAATAGGATCAATGACAAAGGCCTCATGAATCATATGATGATACACATTAAATTAAAAAGAGAAAGCTGAAATAAATAGCTCATTGATTTAATCGATAATTTGGATCAGTACATATGCAACGTCCAAGATAACAATCTTTGAGAACTTATTTCCTCCAGTGGAGACAAGATCAAGAAAATCTAAGGATCAAGAAAACCCATATAACTAGTTCTGTGTTGTTTAAACAGCTTCAGCAAACACTGACGACAACCTACCAATGTGTTGGTAGTTGAAAGTTCAAATTATTGAATCTATTCCTGTGCTACATGACGCCAACCTTTTGAGATTTCTCATGTCACTAAAAATGGGGAGGAAGATATAAATTCAATGGAAGAAAACAGAAATAAAAGTTTGAAAGAAAAAAAAAAATCCAAGGAAACATTCTATTGAATCATGAGTAAAATCTGAAATTCTTCCCCATCCTCCCTCACCCAAAAAGGGAAAAAATCTGAAAAATAAAGAAGGGGAGAAAATTACCAATTAGCAGGACTCCTGTGTCGAAGGACAAACCAATCTTGTACATATATCATTGTGAGCAAAAGCACCATCACAGTAAACATGGCACCCGCAAAAAATCCCATCCCTTCAGCAACCCATCACAGCACAGTTATAGACAAAGTTACCCGATTGCTTTCTTGCAAGCAAGTTCCACTGCGGAGGGCCTTCACTCGGAACCCATGAGTTGAGCTCAATAAAACCTTCACCCAAAGCCCTAGGTCCACCAATCACTATGAGCCTATCTCCACAGGCCCTAAAAGCTAGACCCCAACCATTCATCGAGACCGCCCGTTCAGGCAATCCCCCCACAGTAAACCACTCTTGCCTTTCCTTGTCATACTTCCTCACCACCATGTCCGCATAATCCGCCGCATACAATTCATTAGCCACCACTGCAACCAGAGGCGGAGCCTCGGCAGTGGCAGGCATCTCATTCTCCCTGGCCGCAGCACTCCGTCCAGGAGACATGTTAGGAATTTCTCTCCAAGTCTTCGTCTCCAAATTGTACTCCTCTCCGCACGCAAGAACCTTCGATTCGGGACCTCCAATTCCACCAATCACGTAAAATTTTCCGTCCATGAACACCCCCGAGCACATCTTCCTTGGCTTAGTCATGCTCGGGAGTGTCTCCCAAGTTTGAGTCTCCGAATTATACAGTTCCGCGGAGCTCAAGATCTCCCCCTGTGAATCACACCCACCTGCTAGAATCGCAATCTCCCCAAGGCTGGCAGACCCAAACAAACATCTGGGGGCGTTCATTCTCATCCCGGAGGACCACGAGTTCGTCAGAAGACTATATCTGTAGATGACATGGGAGGTCACCTCTTTACCAAATACAAGAAGCTCAGTGCCCACGGCCAAGGACTCCTTATCCGAACACATGAAGCACTCGTTTGAGGTCATTCTCGGCAAATGCATCCACCGGTGACGAATCGGATCGAACGCCTCCCATTCCAGGAGGTGGCACGAGAAGTAAATCCAGTGCTCGATCACTTTGTT
The DNA here is from genome assembly GCA_006937295.1 of Carpinus fangiana. NCBI lineage: Eukaryota > Viridiplantae > Streptophyta > Magnoliopsida > Fagales > Betulaceae > Carpinus > Carpinus fangiana. The sequence continues at coordinate 23,296,458 of CM017323.1, forward strand.
CTTCCGCCGCAGCTGGTACAGCTCGCCGGTCCGAATCAAGGACCAGAAGCTCCGGTTCAACGAGGCAATCTTACCGTAATCTGACCTGGAGCAGCGAAGGAGGCAGCTGATGGAGTTGTCTCTGCCGATAGGATTGATAAGGGAATCCGTATTCGAATCAGACTCCGAATCCGAATCCGCAGAGTCCCCTTCGCCTCCACCACCACGCTCATCAGATTGCTCATGCTCTGGGTCTTGGTCTTCCTCTTCCTCTTCCTCTTCCTCTTGCTCTGGGTCTTGGGCTTCCTCTTCCTCTTGCTCTTGCTCTCGCGAAGGTCGAGCCGTTCCGGCTCTCCTCTCGCGGTTCTCCAACGTCTTACACAACCTTCTCTGTTGACATTCTCGTTCGTCCTCACCGTCGAACGGGCGCTTCCCGTTGGTGATATCGAGCCGGTAAGACATGTAAGACCACTTGGCTCCTGTGCTCGAAAACGCCCTGGAGACCAGGCACCGTCCCTCCAACATGTCTCGTCTGACTTCAACCAAAGCTGGCAAATTCACAAAACCCCCAATTCGATCCCACGCCTTGTGGTTCCTTCGTCAATAAGAAACAAATTCAACGCCCAAAAGGACAATGTTTATCTACAATCTGAGCTCCGAAGTCCCCCCAAAAAAACTCGGTCCAATATTACAGAACCAAACCTATTCAGAGAGAATGAATGCAATTTTATTCAAAAAGGAAAAATCATTTTAACTTCTCAAAAATAAAAGTAAAATCTTTTTTTTTGGTTAAAAAAAACACACTTGAATTCAATAGAAACAAAAAGCTTTTCGTTAAATCCCAAACGTTCATTGATCTGAATCCGATGAACTAATGGTCAATATCTTTGTTCAGGAACCAAAATATTTGTCAAAACAACACAAACGAGAGTTCCAACTGAAAATAAGCGTTCGCCTACAAAACAGAGCTCCAGAACGAAAATCAGATCTCTGAATTCGAACGAACAGAAAAGAAGAAAAATGATCAGAATGAGAGCTTAATTAAGAAGCTCAATTTGTAAAAGAAGAAAAAAACAAAAACAAAAAAAAAATAGATCCGTATGTGTATGGTTTGGTGTTAATGATTAAAACAAACATCTAAATAAAAAAAAAAAAAAAAAAAAAAAAAAAAAAAAAAAAAAAAAAAAAAAAAAAAAAGAAAGAAAGAAGAAAGAAAAAGAAAAAAGAGAGAGAGAGAGTGAATGATAATGCGAGGGACTTACGGATTGGATAAGAAGAAAAAGGACTTGATAGGAATTTTGAAATTTAAGACATAGACACACACTGCCTCTCTTTTTCTTGCGCTGTCTCAGTTCTTCGCATTCTTATTCTCTCTCTCTCTCTCTCTGTTTCAGTATTTCGTCGTCCTTTGGATTCTCTGCGGGTCTGCAAATCAGATGGGAGCTTTGTTTTCTGGCGTCGGAGCTAAATTCTATTTAGGAGGTCCCCTTTATCTCTCTCTCTTCTCGCTAACTCTCGTTCTTTTAGAATTTCTAATTATTATAATTTTCTTAGGTATGATATTTAATTTTTCACTCATTTGTGTGTTTTTTTTTGGCCCTTTTCGGTTCTTATTTAATAGCGGAGGTGGAGAGGTGGAGGTGGGTGGTGGGACCTTGAAAAGGGCTGAGGAGGTTCGTGGAGGTCGCCGTTACATAAACCGGTTACCGGGAAGGGCCGGTACGCACACGTGTTGACTGGGGGAAGAATTGGAGGGGAGCTGTCCCTCTCTGAGCCCGAGACCTGAGAGACCGGGAGATGACTCCGTTACCTCTACGTCTTTGCTGATCTGTACGATTATTCCAATCTCTTGCCCGGTCAACCTCTCCACTAGGCTTCCTCGTAGAGGAGGGATCAGGTGTGACGCGGGGACTGGGAGTTTGTCACGCCCGTTCTCTTTTTGGTGGGCCATGTGTAGGATTGGGTCATAAAAGGCCGTCGTGATTATCCATAATTGACTGGTCAACCCGGTATTATCATTCAATTACTGTTGTTATTACTGTTAAGCTTTAAAAGTAACGCATGCTCAGCTAAATCTTACCTGGATATTTAAGCATTAATGGTTTTTACAACTTCTAACATCCGATGAATGAATGACACTTGTTTTTTGTTTTGATGAAAACGACAAATATAATAACGGACGAGCAGTAATTAATGACTTTCCATACCGTGTTCTTTCTTTCATATATATATATACACTTTAAACCCTAAAAAATAACTCAATTGAATGAGAATCAGCTTAAAAAGTTGGCTCAAGTATTAAGCAAATTAGGTGGTCTCCTAATTAAGATAAATAAGTAATTTAAAAAGTGTCTCCAATTAATTAATCATAATAAAACAATTTCTATTAAAAAAATCAACACGTAATTGTCGTTTCCATAAAATTAAAAAAATAATAATAATCTCTGTCAATATATAAAGCTGAAAAATTTGATATCAATATAAAAAGGAATCAAATAACAATAAAAATATTGTTAAATAAATTACAATCTTAAACGGTAGATATTATCTTTTTGGTATTGTGAAATGACAAACATAACTCTCAAATATAACTAGATAAAGATGATCCAATTTCGAAGATGGTGTCCAAAATCAAATGGGGAAAGTAAATAAATAAATGATTGAGGTGGAAAGTTTATAAAATATTTTATTCAATTACAAACTCCTCTCTTTATAAATTTCAAATTTTCTCTTTATATCCCTATTTATTATTTAAGCTTTATTCATATTTGAATTCTGCTCTTCTTTCTTCCTAATTTCCTTATTTGCTAACGTCTTAGTCTTTAAATTATTAAAATCCTTCCATACTACATAGTTTATTAGCGCTAAAAAATGTTAGTTATCAAAAACTGAACCAATCACTTTCAATTAAACGATTAGCTATATTATCAATTGAAAAGAAATTGTTAGAAAATATTGAATATAAAAACTGAATCAGTAATTTTGCACCCAAAAAAGCGAGAATAATGATTTTTAAATAAAAATATAATTAATTTTTAAATTTTTAAAAATGCCCCACTTAAACTTTTAGCCTAAGGGCTCAAAATATATGGAGTTGGACCTTATTTACTAGTTCAAATTCCCTTATCATTTTACTTCCTCTTGTGCAAATATGTCAACCATATATATGTGTGTGTATTTTTATACAAAAGCATTTGAAATTTCCTTCATAATACTTAAAAAAAAGAAAAGAAAATACATAGTCATCATTTTTCCCTATTCATAAAAGGAGAATAATTAAAAAGAATATTAAATATATAAGATATTGAATAGTCCCGTTCTCAAATCAAATATATATTATTTGAAACAAATAAAACTAGTTTTTTTTTTTACATGTCCACACAAGAGAGGGAGATGGAATTCGAACTAGTGACCTCCGTTTTATTAGGCGTGGTCACAGCCAATTGAGCTATCTCTTGGAGACGAATAAAAATAAGTAAAAGGCTTGAAACTCTTACAAATTCACATTTTTGTGATGGTTTCACACTGAATGCCATCATATTTGGTAATGATGATCAAATAGCATCTAGTTCTAATATTTGTATGAGTTTTCATAGGGCCACTACAACTTTAATTATATAAAATGTTTAGGATTTTTTTTACAAAATTTACTACAATTTTCTTAAAAATTCGTGTAAATAATTTATGCGAGTGTTATGTAACACAACACAAGTAAACAAAATTAAGCAATAAATTTTAACAAGTAAATTTAATTATTTAGTAGCTTATATAAAAAGTGTCACGCAAACAATCATGTCAATTTATACAAAGAATTATAATACCCCTCACATTGTGTTATAAAGTATTTTACAGACTTACATGATAGACCATAATTGATAAAATAAATAAGTTAAAAATATGACTTGTTAATTTAGTTAATTAGTTAATTACTTATCAACCATACAATTATAATTATTTCACTAATTATCTACTGACACATTAATTAATAAATTTTGTTTGTGAAAATCAAAGTATTAGTCTAAGCATCTTCTTAATAAGGAAAACAAATAGAATCTATTATCAATTTTCCCTTTGGGGATGCACATTAAAGTACAGAAAGAAAAAGGTTTTTCTCTTCCAAACTGTCCTTTTTAATATTTTTCAATCACTTTTTACAAGCCTCCAATGGGAAGATATTGGAAGTACTACTAGTTATAATATCAGTCAAATCACATCAATAACCCCATTGGAGAGATTTACAAGATAATTGATTTGATTAATAAAAAATCACGTAAGCGTTAATCCAAAACTAAAAAAAGGTGGATGAAAAAACAACTATTTAGAGCAAATCATCACATTTAATGTTTTAATTGTCTTGTCATTGATTTATGTCCACCACAAAACACTCGAATGATGGTGTTAAGTAAGTTGGATCAAATCGAAGAATGACGGGCGTGACTATTCATCAGGTTTTCAGGAGTTTTCTTTCTCCATTTTAGTCCCGAGTTTTGTGTGTTTAATAACAACGCCATTTGGAGTCAATATGCATGCTTTTTTCTACTTTTTTCTCAAAGGTTTTTTTTTTTTTTAATTTTTTAATTACACTTTACCTCTCTAAAAATTATCACTTATTTTGTATTTAAAACTGCTAGGTATTGTTTTAATATTCTCTCAACTGTGATATGATTTTTAAAATAATTGTTCAATTTGAAATTATAATTATTAACTTTTAATCTATTAGTGATTTTAAAAGTCACATCACAATTGAAAAAACACTAAAAAAATAACTACCATTTTCCTTTTGTAATTATGCCTTCAAACTTTAAACGGTAACATTGAGACTCTACATACTACTCTTCTGTATCAAATTATACTTCTTTACTTATTTTTTCCTAAAATTCAGTTGAAGTTATTAAAAAAATAAAAAATATATATAAAAATAACAATTTCAAAAATATATATATTAGGGGCCAATATGAAAAGAACACCCCCTTTTGGTTTTTAGTTTTTAGTTTTTTTTTTAATTTTTTAAAATAAATTTAAAGGTATTTTAGGGAGAAAAATTCAAAACTTTATAATTTGACATGTGATGATAATATGAGAAGCCTTAGTGTCACTTTTTAAAGTTTACATGAGTAAATTTAAAATGGATAATAATTTAGGAGGCTAAAGTGTATTTCACTATTTTTATTGTCTAATTTAAAAAAAAAAAAAGATAAATGGAGCGATCATACGTGACTTCTCTACTTGAGCGATATTAGGGATGCAAAACTGGTTGCGGGTTGGGTTAGGTTATTTTCAATTTAGTCCATTAAACGGTTTATCAATTTTTTTTATATGTCTACACAAAGAAAAATGAATAAGAGATTCAAACTAATGATCTTTACATTATGAAGTATAATCTATAGCTGATTAAATTATCTTTTGAAGACCGCTCAAACATTACTACCAGTACAAGTTAGCGGAATATTGTAACCCTAGAGCTGCTTTTAAATGAGAGAGATGAGAAATCAATTAACCTGAAAACTTTCACTGTGCCAAGATTCTCAATGATCATCTGCAATTTTTAATTATTCAGGCTATATATATATATATAGCTCGAGATAGGGTCGGCTGCAAACTTTGTTGGCTATCATCCGGAAAAAATAATCATCACCTCGGCCCACCTTGCTTCTCTTTTATTTGTTTTTTAAAAACAAATATCACCCTAAAGTGCTGGCTTTGTTCAATAACTCCAAACACCACTCGATCAAAATTAGCTAAAAAGCCTATAACACATATCCATATAGCTTAGATCAGCTCTCATGGCCTGACCGGGTATTAAAATTCTCCATTTACCCATAAATAACACTACTCTCTAGAGGTGTTCAAGCAGTTATAACCGGCGGTTATTTGTAATAACCGCAACCGCCTCCGCTTTAGGCGGTTATCGGATTTTTAATAACCGCAACCGCCTCCGCCTAGACGGTTAGATGTTATTTTATAACCGGCGGTTAGCGGTTATTCAAACCGCTAACAAGCGGTTATAACCGCTTTTTTAAACACTTTTTTAAAAATGGGCTTTTGGACTTTTTTTATATTTTGGGCCTTCATTTTTCATATTTTTTGGGTTTATTTCACACTACAAACCACTCACTGAAAGTCTGAAACCAAGATCACAACATACTACAACCAAAACCTAACGAGTGAGAGTCTGAGAGACGAAAGTGAGACAGAGACAGAGACGAGTGAGAGAGGGGCTGCGGCTTCGGGAGAACTCAAAGTTAAGATGAAACCTAACGAGTGAGACTCTTTGAGAGAGAGACTGCTGCTTGTGTGAAATGTGAATGTCTGGAAGACCAATATAGGGTTTCATCTTATAGACTTATATAATATAAATAATATATAACGAGTGAGAGAGGGGATGTGGCGTCGTTTTGGTTTGTTTATTTTTTATATTTAATTAATATATATATTTATATAATTATATATAAATAAAAGCGGTTAGCGGTTATAACCGCTTTTTCATACTCCTAAAACCGCTAACCGCAACCGCCCTAGGCGGTTAGCAATTTTTAATAACCGCTTTACAAAGCGGTTAGCGGTTATAAAAAAACGGTTATAAACAGTTAACGGTTGGTGAGGCGATTATAACCGCTCCGCTTGAACACCCCTACTACTCTCTCACAATTTGTATTTGTTTGGCTTATCTTTTTAGATTTCTGGAAGCCTCATTATCTGATTATCAAAATCATCACTTTAATCCTTCTAATCTCATATATTTTACACCAATTACCCAACAAGGGAAAACAGTAATTAAAATTAAAAAGTCAGTCGGCTGTCTGTCGCTCACACAAAAGTCAGTGGTCCCACCGACTTTTCAACCCATACGACTCTCTAACTGTGCAAATCGCACGGCCCAAAACCACCCACTACTTTCACGAGATTTTTGGATGTTGACCGTATAAAAGTCGGACTTTCCAACAATCCGCATTCTTTCCTCAAAAAGTCCAATCGCTATTATTCTTTCCTTTTTTTCGGCTAAATATATATATATTTCCCAACAGAATACTTCCGGTTCCATATAACATTCTTATTTAATATTTAATCTTGGACGAACACTGTTTGGTTTAAATAGCTGCCTTTTTTGGGCTGGTCTGTGTTTTTGCGTGTACGACTTGACGGCGTCATCGATGACCGAAAATAAGCCGCTTTGAGCAGCGCATGTGATTAGATTTGATGTAAATCTAATCTTTATCTAATCTAATCACAAACACGCACACACACACACGTGTCCACGGTCGATGGATACATTTTTTTTTGGGGTACTCGCGCGAGACCATCTAGGGGCAAAGACATCGGTCTTGGAATGAGAGCCACGTGTCGGCGCACGTGGGAGCCTCTTACTGGACGCTATATTGTTCCAAAAGCCCCTTTACTTTGCTTTTCTTTTTTTTTTTTTTTATACGGCCGCCTGTACAGTTTCGTAATCATATTATCGGGTAAGCCAGAAAAAAAGTCGAGCAGTACACGAGAGAATGTCCGCCTATGCCGGCTTTTGCTTCCATTTCCTGCTTAATTTATTCTTTAGGGATAATGCTGCCGATTTTATTTATTCATATTTTATTTAAAGTAACATTTTTTTCGCACCATTCCCACCGCCGTGCATAGTTTCGTGGGTTTTATCTCAAAATTGAGTCCAAATTGGTGGGTAATTTCTCACGTTTTCATTGATTATTGATTGAGAAAGAGAGAGGAAGGGGCGCCCTTGGCCTTGGCCTTAAACATATAGGAAAACACAAAAGGGCACGTGCATACATGATGTTTGACGATAATTAATAAAATGTGTAGTAAGCATAGAGCGACGATGATAAAACAAACTTCAAAACTAAGTAATTTTACTATGTATCTCCAACGCACAAATAAAGATTCTGGCGTGCACTAACCAATTATATTAATCCTCTTCACTAACCGAGGCACCCTCATTGTCCAATGCCGCCAGCACACGCGTCGATCGCTCGTGTAAAGACGTGTGGTCATGTGAAGCATTATTGGACGGTGAGAAAGGTGTTAATACACTAATTGCAATTTTCACAAAAACACACACTCGAAGAGCAACGCTAAGCAATAACCATTATTATTATAAATTAAAATTAAAAATTAATTTTAAGTAATGAGAAAAACGTCCACGTTTGAAGACCTTTTCCTTCATTGACTTGGAATAATTTTTATTTTCCACTATATATGCGTCTATGGGTATTGCTTGCGTGCCATTGACGGGCAAGTAGGCTGCAGGCAATCTGGTGAAAGCTTTTCAGTGAACCGTTTGTAATTTCCCATAATTTTTTTACCTGAGCGTTTTGGGAATGTGGGTTTAGGATGAAACAAAAAGTCTCTATTTGAACCCAATTATTGACAGAAAGCCAACAATTGAGAGGGAGACTATAAACATTAAACAATGTCTGTTTCTTACAAGTAATTGGGTGTTCTTTTTTTTTTTTTTTTTTTAAAAAAATAATAATAATTTGTTAATTTTTAATGCTTGGTAGTGGTGGTGGTGTTCCTTTTTTTGGAGTGCAAGAGAAATGAAAATGGAGGAGTGAGGGAGGGAGGGGGGGCTACCCATGTGACATGTATGGTGTTAAGATGACATAGATTGCATGTTAGTTTGAGTTTTATCTGGCAAGGGCCCGTTCCAACATCATAAAGTGGGTTTTAAAACCAGCTAGTGCACCCAAATCAATTCAAAAGTGTTTCCCCCCCACCAAATATAATGCCTTATTTTGCATAATTTATGTGGTTGCTATTATTATTAATTACCTTAAAAAAAAATTGTCATGTTGATTTTTGAGACCACAAACTCATGACTTTATAAATTGTCAACAAAATACCAAAATTTTAGCTCGAGCTAGCAATCAACCCAATGCCCCTCTATTGATCTAGTCCTAGGCTTGTGCATCAACTTTAAAATTAATGTATGTCTCAACCCTGTTTTCGTACCTTTGTATCCAATGCCTATGAGCATTTATGTGCTCAAACTAATTGAAGTGATAATACACCTAAGGGTGTAAATTGAGCATATATTTTGCTACAAGCTAGCCTCTTAATTGCGCACGCGTAAATCTCTTTTCGGCGTGCACAATTTGGTCATATAACTAATCATAATTCATGAGTGCCATTTTTTGACCGAGACTCCATCGTTTTTTTTCTTCAAATAATTATCTTAATTTTTTAATATTTGATTTTGTTTAGGGTAGGTATGGTTTTTTCTTTTCCTATTTTGGGCATCGATCTCTTCTCCTCAATTTCTTTTCACCATAAATTTAACTACCTACTTACAATCACACTCGCTTGTCAAAACATTCGTAGTTATGCATTACGTCAACTTATACTTAAATTCTTTTATTCAATCATACATTAGATAGCTTTTTTCATATCCAACGAATACGCCAAAAGCTCCGTAGTTGATGGAACGTGAAAAGTTATGCCCTTAAACGTAGCTATCTCATATTAGGATGGCCGCCCAAATTGGACCACACCAAACTCATGAGAGTATTTCACACGAGGAAAAAAAAAAAAAAAAAAACCTATCGCTTTAAGAAGTAAATAAATGGGATTGTTAGTCTATTCACTAGTAAATTGTTCATTATTTTGTACAAAGATTTATCTACTGTATGTTTCCAAGGGGTAGCTCAATCGGCTATGAATTACGTTTAATGAAGCGGGGGTTACTAATTTGAATCTCCTTTAGGGTTGGGTGGTAAAAGCGTTGAATGTTGATGGCGTTGAAGAGAGATATCAAGTTGGAAGGGGGTCTGAGGTGTTTGATTGGGGACTAATGAAGTCAACAGAAGCGTATATATAAAAGGCCAAAGGGGGAAAAGGTCAACAGAAGAGACGTATATCTGTGCTCTCCTTGCCAGTTTCGACGAGAGAGAATGTTGGGCAAATATCACCTTCAACTCAACTCTCATTTGATGATGTACACGGGCAGCAACAACGCATCGATCGCTTAGTAGATGACAGCTTCCACGTCTTCACACGTAATAAAGAGGGGAACAAGAAATCCGTGAATTTCGCCTAACCAAAGCAACCGACTTTGATCAGGAAAATACCCCCCCGCCCCCCAAAAATAGTCATTTAAAACGACCACATTCATGAAAATGACTTTCCCTCTTTCCCCCCCTCCATTCAGCCATTGGGAAAAGATATACTGTCGTGCTGTATTAAAAAAGCATCTTTAAATTTTACAAGCTTTTGCTTCTCATTTTCTTTTAATTTTTTTTTTGTTGGTTTGCCCCTTCACCCCTAAAAGAGCCAAAGATCAGATGCTCTTCTTCCTATTAATGACATGACTTGGAACATAGACCAATCATGCCACAATGACCTATCGACACCCAATTAGAAAAAAGAAGCTGAGGGATTCCAAACTTAGAGCCTCAAATCAACCACCTCTCTTAATCATGTTAAGCCGAGAATCTCTACCCTGTAGCATCTCACATCGCATTGAATTTTGATGCCCTCCTTATATTCGTCCATTTCCAGAATATTGCACGTTGCTATTTATTTCCTATTCCAACATAGTCGACACGTGGAAGATTATTTACTGTACCACACCACACAAGCCTTTGCCCATTTCCTATTTGCTACAGAAGATGGCAGAGAAGCAGTGATCATTGATCACCCACGATGGCCCCACCAAACTCTTTTTTTTTTTTTTTTTAAATTGAGATCAGGATTTTCTTGATAACTTATTCCCTGTTTCGACAGCCCACGTTGGAATCCCCTTTTCTTTTCTTTTTTTGTTTGCCTAATTACAATTTGGGAATTGAATTCCCAATCACACCGTGCCACGTCATTGAGGCCTTGTCGTACTTCCAATAAATAAAACATCTTGTTCATATCAAACCTGATTAATAAAAAAATAAAAAAATAAAAAAAAAAATCTAATCTAACGGAGAGGATAGGGTGCGTTGCCGTTGCGTGCGAATTTCGATTGGTTGGTATTGGGCCAATTAGCAATTGGCACCATGCGTAGGATCATATCCCTCTTCCCAGATTGTTGGTGGATTTAATTGTCGATTCATAACAACCTTTACGTGAGATGGCATCCATTCTAAAACGTTGCCAAGTTGCCCAAGTAGTGGGGCATCTTTTTTGTGCACTTTTGTTGTCAGCTCACATGGTGTACAAGTTTTTGTCCGGTGTGGGAAGGAAGTTGTTAGAAGTCTCTGAATTCTGAAAGACGAGACGGTCAAAAACCTCATGGTTTAAGCAAAGGTGCGTGGCAAGCTAGTGGGTTAGTGCGACAAGAAAAAAAAGAAAAGGAATTGTCTTTTAAGACTTGTTTGTTTATTTTATTTTTATTAATCACTTATCAAAAGCGGCAAAGGCTTCGTTTGTACGTGTTGCCAATGCCAATTGCCATCTCCTATCCCACATTAAAAATTTAAAACATTCGCATGTTCTTTTAAACGAGTTTTGTCCGTTTTCCCAAATTATGACTCGTTTTGCTTCGCAGGCCGCCCAAATTATTCCGCTAATATTCAACATTCTTTTATGATTGGCGTTGGTCAAGTACATGGTATTATTGATAGCATTACGGCGCTTTTAGTAGGACTATTTCTTGAGTTTCGCCTTCGCCTAACGACTTTATAAAAAGAACAATCATTGTAACGTTTTGTCACCGTGTTCCAATTTGCTTCCAACTAGTACTGCGCGATTACGCGCTCTTAATTCCCTGTAATTTCCTCGCCGAGAATAGACCCTTTTGGGTCCTCTCTACCATTAAGAGAAACCCACGATTGAAAGGGATCTCGAGGTAATTGTGAAACCAGCCAGAAAGACTTCAAAGACACGGTGTTTTTACTTTTTACTAGGAGCTGGCATTAGAGATGATGATTGGATATGAAACCAACCATAAAGACAAAAGAGAGAGTTTGGAAAAAGCTAACAACAAAATACTCGTTTGCTTGCGTGGACGGTAAGCTCTTTTACAAGTCTTATTGATTGGATAAGTGCAGTCATTTTCGGCTGCGGAGACGTTTGATTGAGTGTGGGCGCGTTGAAGAGTTGTTGTGGCGGTGGCGCCGTAATGTCCAAACTAAACAATTTTTAAACCGCGTTCCACTTCATCTTTTGGAGAACGAAGAGCCTTCCTAAATTCTCCCTTCTAGATGTAACGGTCGGCAGGATTCTTTTTTCTTAATATATCATTTTAAAAAATATCATATTATAGATAGTTGTAATTAGAGCACTACTAGCAGCAACAATACCATGTAGCTCATTCTCTTTTTTATATTTAAAAATAAAATAAAAAATCACAAAAATTCACCCACATCAGTGTTCCTAAATTTAACTAATAAAAAAAAAAAATTATTGTTAAATATATTGTTGAATATATTGTTGAGAGCGGAAGAAGAAGAGAAAGTGCATAAGCATATAATAGATTACATTGTATTGAGTCTAATTTATAATAAATAGAGAGGTATCTATTTATAGAGAGACTATGAGTGATAGGAAGGGGTGGGCACGGGTCAGTACGGGCGGGTTTGGACTTTTTGGCCACCTGACCCGAGACCAGCGGGTTTGAAAAAACCCAAACCAATCGGAGCAGAAGAGAGAACAAAAAAGAGAGTGGAAGAGAGAGAGCGAAAGAGAGAGAAAGAAAACTTGAAATCTAGACCAAGAACTTGAGATCTCTTGAGAGAGAGAAAAAAGGTGGACCGTGGTCTGGAGGTGTGAGCGGTGTAGTAGCCTGTGGCCTGAGGATGTTGAGCGGCAGCGTAGACAAAGAAAGAAGCAGACGAGAGATGGAGAGAGAGCAAGAGAACAAATGAGAAAGAGAGACGATAGAGAGCATTGCAGGAGATGGAGAGAGCAGACGTGAGAGACTAGAGAGAGGAGAAATGACGTAAGAAAAAAATGATTAGGGATTTAGGGTTAGCTTTTTTTGTTTTTGTTTTATACTTATGCGGGTTGGGCAGGGCAGGTCGGGTATCCACAATGAAAAATTTTCAAAACTTGTAACCTGCCCCACCCCGCGCAGATTGGGTGAAATCCACCCGTACCCGCAAAAAAAACTTAAAATTCGCTCGGGCGAAGCGGGTTGGATTTACGGGTTGGGCGGGTTTTTGTCCACCCATAGTGATAGGCAAGTAACCTAGTAGATTAAGGAAAGGTAAACCTAGAATACCTAAGGGAGTAAATAACCCTATAGATAATATTCTTAACATCCCCCATTAAACTCAAGGTGTAAGCTTGAGTTTGGGTAAAGGAAAAATAAATAAATAGTTGAATTTGCCGAAAAAGCTACTTGTGCTAAAAGAGTTGTCGGAAAAGTTGCCAGAGATGGGTGGCCTGAGGCCGTGGATGACGAAGCAGCAGGCGGTAGTGCCCAGTTCTAACCCGTTGAATCGGGTTGAAAAGCATGGATCTAGGTAATTCCTTAACATCTTCCCTCAAACTCAAGGTGCTTAAGTTTGGGAAAAAGAATGGATATTTTTTTTTTTTTTTTTAAGGTTCGCTGGAGAGGTGGCCAGAGTTGGGAGGTTGGTGGTGGTCAACAGAGGGCAGCGGCGGCAACTAGAGGCAGTTGGGCCCAAATTGTTGGGCTTGAACTTGGATGAGAGCTTTAAAGGCTAAATTGAATTAGGCCAGTTTGATTGGGCCAAAATAGGCCAAAACCCATGGACCATTGAATATGGCCTCACCCAAAAATGATATGACCCGAGTCTAACCCAGTGAACCAGGTTGTAAGAATTGACCTGGTTGTACCGGTTTAGAACTCGATGACCCGGTTAGAAATCGATTTTGGATCGGGTTGGAGATGCCTTTGATGGATTCGGAATTGACCCGGTTGGCAGCGTTTGTTCTATCGATTGGAGTGGAGCATGAAACTCTGTCACAATTGTGACGGTGCGTGGAAGAGACGGCAGAGGCGCATGATGGCGCTTTGGAGGGTCGATGGCAACTGATCTTCTACAAATATGTAGATTTGTGCCTTGCAAGCAAGAATCTGGGATAAATTTTCCCATATAAGGTTGCATTGAAGGCGTGGAAGAGATTTTGAGCAAAAAACCGCTTGGGGGCGTCCAAACGATCAGAAAGAGGAGGTCACCGGAGGGAGCGCCAAAAAAGTCAAAGACGTTTATTGGATACCACAAGAAAGTGGCTTTGATACTATGTTAAATATATTGTTGAATATATTATAGAGAGTGGAAGAAGGAGAGAGAGCGCAGAAGTATATAATGGACTACATTGTATTGAATCTAATATATAATGAATACAGGGGCCTCTATTTATAGAGAGACTATGAGTGATAGCACTGATAGGCAAGTAACCTAGTAGACGTAGAATACCTAAGGGAGTAAATAACCTTACAGATAATATTCTGAACAATACCGCCTACCGAACTGAATTGATGTTGAAACCGAATTTTTATTACGCCTACTGACCGTCAGAAGTTGATTATCAGTCGGTGACGGTTCGGTGGTGGTCAATAAGCGGTAAAGGGTTGATCTGCCCAAAAGCCCTAAAAGCCCAAAATTCTTCTCTTTTTTTTTTTTTTGGTGGCCTTTTGGGGGTGGCCGGACCACCCCTTTGGCCATGGGGGTGGTTCGATGACCCCCAAACCGGCCGTGGGGGTGGCTTCAACCACCCCCTTGCCCAAAATGCAAGGGGGTGGTTGGAGCCATCCCCATTCTTCTTCTTCTTTTTCTTCTAATTAATGGCCAAAATGACATCGTTTTGGGGTGGGTGGGTATTGAAGTTTTAGAACCCAAAACGGTGTAGTTTTGGAGTTTAGGGTAAAATTGGCATTGCGAAGGGTTCCATTAGGATTTCACAAAAAATCATAACGAAATGGGGCAAAGTAAGAGAAAACCAAACTTTGATACACTTACGTGAAATGTTTTGAACGTTTGAGGTATTTGTAAAAGTGACAAAAGTTCAGGGGGTAAGTGAAGTTTCCCCTTAATCATATTACATGACAACTCAATGGAGTAGCCCATCTCCCCTATAACCTTTTTCCTTATTCAATTAGAAAAAAAAAAAGGAAGAAAAAGGAGCAGCCCATCGGGCCATCGCCTTGCGAAAAAAGCTCTATCTCTTAGCGTGGAATAATAAGGTCTTATTGAGAAAATTATCCATTGTATTTTGGATATTATATATGTAGAGCGTTGTGTTTAATGATGTTTTGCTTTCTATAATATCGCTCAATTCCTACTAAAAAAAAAAAGATAAAAGATAAAAGACTTTTTGATAATGGATCAAAGAGTGAGAAATGGTATTTTTCCTTCAAATAAAACAGAAATAAGATAAGGAAAAAAAGCATATAATTTATTAAATTATTGTAAGACTCTTGTAATAAAATTGATAAATACCCTAGCATTAGCAATAATTGTATTTTTTTGGCCAAATAAAACAATCGTTTACTTTTTTATGTTTGCAACTATGGTACACTACATTTGTCAAATTTTAAATCTTTTAAATAAAACTTGATAGATCAAAACCTTAAATTCAAGTTCCAAATGGTTAGATTAGACCGATTCTAGGATTTATGTCGTCCCAGAAAACAGAAAACAGAAAAAAGGAAAAGAAAAGAAAAGAAAAGGCAATTATTGAGGCTGGACCATTAATTTTGCTGGAGTTGGTACCTTGAAATCCATGTTTGAGACCGATTTAGACAGAGAATTCGATCCCCAGATTTTAATCGGACCAAACCAATGGATGGAACAAAAGAATAGCACCACTGGAATCAGGTACGTTCTACGTGGAATACATTGATTTGACTTGATTGACAACAAACCATGCCAAATTATAGCTTAAAAGAATTCCAACACACAGGGGAATAAAGTAAGTACCTTTGCTGGCAAAAATGTGTTCACATAAACATGTCGATATGCCTTCACTTGTGCTCTTCTTTTATTATCTTATTATTTTCAGGTAAACACCCTCCTACTGGCCCTGACATAACCCATTGAGAATGAATGTAGAGGCACAGAGGCCAGCTCGTGACAACATCACTTTTGTCGGTACCTTAGGACAGTATCCCAATTCCCAAACTAGAAATAAGTACACTGTTCGGCAGTCCATGGAGAATCAAATGAATAGTACTTTATATTATGCAATCTGTGTTATATTATGTTACATATTCTCTCTCTCTTCTTTTGTTTACACTTATTTTCTCAGTCACTTAGATTTTGAATGGATAGACTACGGATGTGAACAAAGTTAGAGTATATTTTACTCGTGTATTAAATTTGTGTTGGGTTTACGGGATGGGACGTGTAAAAAATTGTCACATATCAAGTTTAAGTTATGTCAATACATAAATATAAGACTACATAAATCAATTTTTACTTTGACTTAATTAATTAAAATGATCATATCCTTCAATTTTAATTATATAAAAAAAAAAATGGTGTTAAAAATTGATCCTTAAACTCGAATCATGCATGCATTTTGATTTTTGAGGTACTAATGACTAACACGTTTCACGTTTTAGTGCCACAAACACCTGGCTGGGACCTGGCTAGCTAGCGTGGTCCTCCTATATGTCGGGCAAAAATAGGAAAATAATTCCTTTGTGTCTAAAGGGAATACTCTCTCTTAAATGAATTGGAGTCCGAATTTAATTTAAGATAATATAATCTGAGATTTAATTCACAGTTCAATTCACGTATGACATAAACTAAGTTTCCAATATAATTTATTTGTATGGAATAAGATTGAATTAAAATTAAAATTATTTCTAATCAATTCAAATAGATTAAAGTAAGTTGGAAATCCAAGTAAATAAAATAAAATAAAATTTATTTTTTAGTTCCAAACACATGAAGTAAATTCGAATTCAATTCATTTTAGTGCCAAACGGGGCCCACTTCTAAAAGGAAAGCCCATGCAAGTGCGTTTTCATTAATTTTTTGTGTCACCAAATTATGATGGACCATGGCCCTAAAGAAAGAAGTCAGAAATTAAGAGATTAATTAAATATAAGCTTCTAAAATGAATCAAATTACTTGTAAACAATTCAAAATGGGAAAAATACATTTTACCCTCTAATTATCAACTCATTTGTAGGGTTGGCAAACCGTGTTCTCATGTCGGGTTTGTATCCGACCTAACATATTTAAGCCAAACCCGAACACGAAACGTTTAACTAAACATGTCGAAACTCCTCAACCCGAACACGACATAGTCTATAAACGGATAACACGACATGAACCCGATTATGTAAATGGGTCATAATCGTGTCATGTTACCCGTTTATAGACCAACCTGACTTGACACGAATGTAAATTCATTATAGTTTTTAACCTTTTATAGCCATACCAAAATGATTTTATTTTATTTTTTTCAAAAAAAAAAAAGAAGGGTCAAATGTGTCAACCCACGAACCTTGCGGGTTGACATGACACGACACGGTTACTAAATGTGTCGTAAACGGGTTTGCGTTACCCGTTTACGACCTGAACCCGTTTAAGCCAAACCCTAATCCGAATTTCAAGTGTCGTATTCGTATTAGATTTGCATGTCACGGGTTAAATTGCCAGCCTTACTCATTTGCACTCTTAACCCTAATGTTTAAAAAGTGATACTTTACATCCAAAGTATTTGACATTTACATTTGACCCTTATGAAATATACTTTATTCCTTAAAAGTATTTTGAATTGACACTTCACCCCCCAATTTAGGGGTAAGTGTATTTTTCCCATTCAAAAAATTAAAATTTGTTTAGATGCTTCGAATTCCTTTATTAACTATACAAATTGAGCTTAAGCTCATACTTCAATAGGTTGTGAACCACGCTTTATGAAGCGAGAATCACTAGTTCGAATCCTTCATTCTCTTCTTTTGTGTAGACATGTAACGAAAAAAATAAAAAATAATCAACTCTTACTATTGAAGTGTAAATGGATTAATCAGTAAATCATATGTTAAACTATTGGCCAATCAAATAAACCAAATATCATAAAAAAATAAAGGAAAAAGAATTTTATATTGGCCAAATGTTAATCAATGTATGGTCTTATTTTACTCAAAGCCCCAAAAAGTATCCGAATCACAGGTGATTAACCTTGGGCTCAAGTGTGAGCATAGTGAATTTCAACACTAAATTAAATCTTTTGTAACCTATCCCTATCCCATATCGAATTAGCCCAAACCCAATTGATCGTGAGCCGGGTCTTCGCTAAAAACCCATTTCCCGGCTCAACGTGCATATTTCATATTTTCCCTTTTTAGGATTGCGAAATTCATAGATTTCTTTTGGGAGTTGACGGCAAATTCAGATCAGGCGCCAAATTTTGAGCTAAAAAATGTGGGCTTGCAACGCGTGGATCCTGAGCTGCCTCTGCGTGATATTCATTGCAGGTGGTGCGCTGGCCGAAGATCCCCAGCTCGGTTCTGTTCGCGTTGTGTTCCAGGTTTTGTTTTTTTTTTACTCAAACACTAGAATTTGTTTCCGTCTAAAAATTCTTATGTTTCTTGTGGCTCCGTTGTTTACTCTTCCGATAAATTTATCGTACGTTTGTAATCTCTAGATTTTCAATTATTTTGGTTTGCTGTAGCTAATGAAGTTCATATTAATTTAGTAAACTGTAATTGAAGTTGAAATAGGGCATTCCGTGATACTTAAACAAATGAATCAGTTAGATGTGTTTCTTACATGCTTAATGATGTTTATGCCATTTATTGCCATTTATTATTTATTATTTATTTTTTTATAGTTTAATTTAATTATTTTTGGTTCAATTTATAATTGTCTAAAGCATTTTGCAAGCAGACAAACTATGGAGACATCGAATTTGGTTTCTTCCCGACCGTTGCACCCAAAACCGTTGACCATATTTTCAAACTTGTTCGATTGGGATGCTTTAATACTAATCACTTCTTTCGGGTAGGTGCTGGGACCTTAAGAAAGCTTGATTATTGTTGATAAGCTGATTATTTGTGCTATACCAATGTGTGTAATGGGAGTATGAACCTGTTGTAGGTTGATAAGGGCTTTGTTGCCCAAGTGGCTGATGTTGTGGGTGGAAGATCAGCCCCTATGAATGAAGAACAAAGAAAAGAAGCAGAAAAGACCGTTGTTGGTGAATTTAGTGATGTCAAACATGTAAAGGGTATTCTTTCCATGGGGAGGTAATGTCTTCTTTGTGAAGCAACCGATTTTTTCATGGTTGTTATAATTTAGCTCATCCTTGTATAATTGTTCGCGCTATGATATTTCACTGTTTAGTGGGTATAGGACCATAGGTCACCTGGAAAGCTATAATCTATATTGCAGTGTTATATGGTGAACTGGGGTCAGTTAACTTGGGACATTACAGTTGGGTACCAAATATGATTGGTACTCATGCACTGGCTTTATTGTACCAAATTTGAGTTAGAAGCGCCTCTGTAATTTTTAGACAGTCTACTGTGTGAGTGATTGATTGTGAGTTGATGACCCTTGAGATAAGTTGGAGGGTACCATCCGGCTGGATGAAGTGGTAAGAGACTATCTACATATGATATAGCCATTTAGGTCTGGAAGATGAAAACATTTCAACATTTCTAGTTCATCCAGAAGCCTTTCATTTGGAAGTACTGAAAGAAATTTTGTATTCTGTGCTAAATACGGCATTTTCTGGCTCTTTATTTCTGGCCAGTTTGACTACATAAATGCATGAAATTTAATGTCTAGTACTTTTTAAACCAAAAATCAAACATTTTTTAAAAACTAATTATTATTGGATGATACAGTTGGCAAGTATATCCTTGGGTTACATGTCCAAAAGATATGGTCTGAGGAAGAATAAGAACCACTTCGTAATAACGGGACTGTAGCATGCTTCATGTTGATCTACTTATGATAATAAACTATTCCATGCTGATCTGGTCATGATACGTCCATGGTGTACTATGGTGATCAGCCTACAAATGAGGATGATTATGTTTGTGTAGGATTCCTGTTTTATGTTTTCCACCTGAATAGAACTTTCAAGAGCATTTTGGATATTTGTCTATATTTTCATAATTGGATTTTCAGCAGTACACAAATGAGTAAACTGTAAACATCTAGAGTTATTGTCGCATTGGACTTGAATCTTGTTGAGTTCCCTTCGCTAGTATGAAAACCTGACTTGTTCATTTTTTTTCTTTGGTATAGGTTTTCGGATCCCAACAGTGCATCATCATCGTTTTCAATACTTCTTGGAGATGCCCCTCATCTTGATGGCCAGGTTTGTTAGTTACACTTGCCGGCTTTGTTGCGAAGATTATTATAGTATCTCACATGACATGATTACTAATGAAATGGCTGACATGAATCCGCTTCAGTATGCGATTTTTGGTCGACTTACTAAAGGTGATGAGACATTGAAAAAGCTTGAGCAAGTCCCTACTCGCCGTGAGGGTATTTTTGTAATGGTAATCTTCAGTAAAGCTTTCAGTTGATCACTATAATGATCTGAAGTCTAGAACTGGAACAATTATCTTATGCCTTCACCTTGAAAATATACTGTAATTGTGAACTTTGAGATTCATTATTATTATTTTTCTGTTTGGATGCATCTCTTGCAACATTTCCCTTGTGATGATTGTTTCTAGTTAATTCTCATTATGACTATTCAATTCCACTGATAAGCAATATTATTTTTCTCTTTTTCCAATATATTATCTTTTCTGCCACACAAGTTTTGCACCTTAGACCTAACCTGAACCCCACTGCATCCCTTTACCATCTCATCTAACGCCCAGGGATATTGATTTTGTAAGTTGATTGTAATGCGTAAATATAGTTCTACCATGAAGACAGATAGTCATGTTATGTAAAATTTGAGAAATCCATCTTTGTCCTTGCAGTGGTAATGACCCTTTCATTCTGCCACGTGAAACAGCTTTTTTTTTGGGTCTAGGTAGGGAACTAAATTTATTGCTTTCTTTCAGAGAGCCTAACATGTGATTTGAGAACTCTTAAACCATTGTCAAGTTAATCATGTGGTTTTCACTGTCTCACGTATGGATCTTTTATTCGGGTTTTTTGATGAGAATGGTTAAATAATGAGTTTCATTTCTTTTATTCGGGTTTTTTTGTGCAGCAAGAACCAGGGGGTGGGGTTGATTCCTTTTTTTTTTTCCCCTAGTTTTTTTCTATATGTAAATCCCATTAGTTACGTTACATCTGGTAAATTTGGCCTTCTCTTTTGTCCAGCTTTTTTGTCTGCTTCTGAAACCATGTTGCTATTTTTATATGTGCTCTGAATCTTATTGTCTAAAGCAACTTGTTTAGCATTATATCCATGCAGTAATTTCATTATCGGCACTGAGCTAACTATACCTTTTTATTTTTCTTTTCTTTCAGCCAACTGAACGCATCACTATCCTGTCATCGTACTATTATGGTGAGAATTAAGCTGTCTGTTATTTTAACGTTGCTTGTGCATTTTGTTCTAGTGACTCACATTTTTCATTTTCCGTGATATAGATTGAGATAATGCATGTTAATTTCCTTATATAGATTTAAGCTACAGACCCATGGCATCTAGGCAAAAATTTCTCAAGTCATGGGATTGGTTTACTAAATGGTTCTTGATGCAGGATCAACCCATTGTCTAGTCAATTGCTCCAAGTGTTGATCTCTTTGCTAAAATTTACTAATCAAAAACTGTCATGACTCTTGATGATTCTTTTGCCTAACTGGTACTGTAGCTTACCAAGGTCATCGGTGATATAGTAACTGTGGTATCTTTTGTAGATTCATATGGTAAATTGGAATAAATATACAGATGCGTTCCTACTATGCCTTGTGCCTTTTTTTCATTAACGTCATCACTCTGTATACAGTTAAATATCCAAGCATATAGTTGTCAAATCAACAATAATCTATGGGGTGGTTCGGTCACCCCTGTCTTTTTTTTTTTAAATTTTTATTATTTATTTAAATTTTAAAATTAAATTTTAAAAATTAATATTTTAATAAGTTAAAACGGTGCGTTTAACCCTAGTTAACGGTAGTTATCAAAAAATTGACGGCAAAAATTTTATTTTCATTTTCACTGGCTCAGGGAGTAAGTTTTCGAAAAAAAAAAACTTAGGGAGTTTTTAATTTTGGAGAGTTGACTCAGGGAGTTATTATACATTTTCCCTTATTTTATTTTATCTATGGTGTGTGTTAATTGCTTGAAGCAACATATGATGCATCTAAGTCCTCAGATCCAAAAGCAACTCCTTTAGCATTTGTTAACAACATAAGCACATGGGCAGTTAGAGGCCATGCCTTGGAGAGTCCTTATGCCAAAGATAGCTTGATTAGAGATTTCATGCACTTAATTTGTGAGGTTTTCCCTGGAACTTGACTAGTTAGTGCCGGAAGACAGAGATTGATTTTATGTTGCCTGCGATGATTAATTCATTTAACTAAAAAATATTTTTCAGCTGTTTCATAGCTCAATAGAAAAGCTCTAGGCAATATAGATTTTCTTGATGGGGTTTATAAACAGCTTTTTGGATTTTTTTTTAAACTATGCATTAATATATCATACGGTCTTATGTACAAAGACACAACTTTCTCAGCTGCAAATTGTTGGACAAACATCTGCCTGGATCATCTTCTAGCTAATTAATGATCCGTAGGAAGAAGATTGTAAACCAACAGATAATCATGTGTTTGAATGTACTTTAGTTGATGTTATTCTTGCTTTGCTTGTTTTTTGTTTTTTTAGATCCCGAGTTGGAGAGATGTGAAAAGGAGAGGTCAATTTTGAAAAGAAGACTTTCTGCATCAGCCGTTGAAATTGAAAGACAGGTAATTGGAGTTGTACATGAGTTGTAGGACAATTGCATTTTAAAACTTTAGCATGTCTGATTCTTGAAGGCATGCCATTTGTGTGCATTCATGTCCAGGTTCTTTTGCACATATAGAAAAAACTATCCTCCACGTGCCTACAAGTACAGAATTATGAAGTGTTTTTGGGAGTTATTTGCCATATTGTCTATTCTGAGTAATCTTGGCCTTGTTCTGTCATTTTTTTTTTTTTTACAGAGAATGAAGTGCTTCCCATGATTCTGCTAGCGTCGCTGAGATGCTGTGATTTCTGTAAAATTTTTCACATCTTTATGCTGTTATGTATTTGTTTCAGATAAGGTTTCACAAGGATCAGTTCTAACAGCAAAAAGCTCCACGATATTTATCCAAAAACAAGAACCAGTATATAGTTTGAATTGCGTGACGGCTTAAAGAGTAAGCCCAGCCCATCGTAGACTACTGAAAAAGCCCTATGCATCCAGGCCCATTAAATTGCATGAGTCGATGCCCTTTCTCTAAAACCCAGAAAAAAGGCTATTATAAAGTTTAACAGAAAGAGATGGGTTTATGGGTGCTTCAATGCCAACATAAAAATGACTTTTTTTTTTTATTTATAAAAAACATAAAAATGACTTAACTTCTGTAAAAATTCATCCATTTTTTAACAGTTTCTCTTTCTCTCTCTTTCTCTCTCTTTCTCTCTTCGTGGCAACTCTTTCCCCTCGATCCTCTTTTCATATCTCTTCAAACCTGTCTGGATCTCCCATACACCGTTGCAGTTTCATATATCCAACCAAAACCCCAAATGGGTATTCGTTTTCCTGCCTTCTGGTCCAAATTCCATTTCCTCCAGCTCTCAAATTGGTTTTGGAAACTTTTTTTTTTTTTTTTTTGGTGAAAAGGGTGTCGAATTATCAGTGTATGTTGTTGAGAAAGGGGCTGTGAAGTGGGTATGCATTGCTTCCTCGACTCACTTTGACAAACGTTGGACTTTGATGGGTTGGAAAGAAAATAATAATGATAAAAAATGAAAAATAATATCCAAAGAAAGTAGAGAAAAGAGTAATATCCAAATAAAGTAGAGAAAAGAGTAGCCAAATTAGATAATGTCACTTTTTAAATGAGTAATTTTTTTTAACCTATTTTTTTTACACCTATAGGTGACTTTTAATACCCCCTTTGGATTTAAGATAGATTTTTATCAAATTGTGATTTTAAAAGTATGGAGAAACATGTATAAAGAAGCGGAATAGATAAAACATTGCTCCAATGAGGCCAAACTACCAATTCCTAGCTACATTATTTGAATCGACTGATAGTTAGCTAGCTGGATAACTTCGATCTTCTCTTTTTTCTTGTTTTTTTTCTTTTTTTTTTTTCTGTCATTAGGAAAAAATTTAAGTGGGATGGCGTACAACAATGGAAATGAAGCACATGTACGACCACTTTGAGAGGAATACGGTGAATCGGTGATCACTTCCTCAACATGTTCCATCCATTACAGTCTGAAAACAAACGATTTAAATGCTATCTAGTAACTACACACACACACACGTTTCAAGTTCCGAATCAGAAGAACATAACATGTGCTTCTCGACGTCAATGAAGCCAAACAAACCAAGGTTTGTTTGTTCAGGAACTCCTGAGAAAAGGAAAAAGAAAAAACACGTCTTTGTTACAATCTTTGTTTGGCAGTGGCAGCAGCAGTAGATCAGATGCAAAAAATTAGGCTGACTTTTGTGAGGCTATGGAGACTCAAAATTGTCCTCAACAAAGGAGGGAACATACCCACATGACTAAAAAGCAAACACAGTGGCGGAAGTGTGTGGGAATGGGTCAATTTTTAACCTCATACTCTTGTTCCTTTTCCTACATGGGCTGTTGGGTGCCAATGCTATCAGACAACAACCTGATAAATCACATGAACACCATCAATATGTGGTCCCAAATTCGTTACAAATCGACTGTAAACTACAAAAAAATTAAAAAATAAAAAATCCCAATCCAAATTCGTCCTATGTTTCTCTTCTTCAACCTCACATTATCGCTCGCTTCTCGATCCTCTGCACTAGCTTGAAATCTTCTTTTTCCATGGAGGCTCAGGCTCAGCTTGTTGTGATGAAATTTAGGTTGTAAGGGGGACAAGAACACTAAAAAAACTCTTTAGATTAAGTTATTGATGAGAGAAGCATTTTCTTCAGCGAGACAAAAATTCATGGTAAATCAAAAGGTGATGGGTATTCAGATATTGGAAAGGATATACATACTACATAAAAAGCGGCGGCTTGTCGGGGGTGTGAAGCACATTAATTTACTGGTCAGCAATTGCGCCCAATGCAAATCTCTTGTGCATTGTTCTTCTCTTTCACGACATTTGCCATCAACGAACTGTCACGTGCCTTGTGCATGGATTGTTCTTTCTTTCTTTCTTTCTCTTTTGATAGGCGCAAGGTTCTTATTTTTAATATAATTTTTTTTTTTTAAAAAAATAAAGGTTCGGATTTTGATGGTGATGGAACCTTAACCCAACCATTTGCTTATGTCATTTATCCATTTTATTTTTAATTTATCATTGAATTTATGGACTCGGGTTTATTACACTCAATGGTATATTTGCACATTATTTATATAATGAAGCCAAACATTTTTCATATATATGCTTTTCTAATGATTCAATCTTATTAAGTTGACATGCGATTCTCAAATATAAAATTAGATTACTAAAGAGACAAGATCAAAGCTATAGTACTACTCCTAGGTACTACAGGGAGCCTTAAAGGCCCCAAACTTTGATGTGTTTTCTAAAAAGGTTATATTTTTTCGTCTAAAATTTTAATTTCACCCCTAATTACTAAAGAGACAAGATTCAAGCTATAGTACTACTCCTAGGTACTACGGGGAGCCTTAAAGGCCCCAAACTTTGATGTGTTTCAAAAATATTATGTTTTTCTCTGTCTAAAATTTTAGTTTCGCCCCTAATTACTAAAAAGACAAGGTCTAAGCTGTAGTACTACTCCTAGCTGCTAAGGGGAGCCTTAAAAGCCCCAACCTTTGATATATTTTCCAAAAAGATTATGCTTTTCTCTGTTTAAAATTTTAGTTCCGCCCCTATTAGAAACCCGACTACCTGAAAAGGTATACAAAATACGTACAATCACATGCAGGATCCAAATTAATGAAGATGATTATTTAAATAAAAGAGACACGTGAGAGATTTGTCCACAAATTAACACGCGGAGTCACCGAAAGAAGAATTCAGTACAACTTATTTGAAATTTATTTTGTCACACTTTTTCTTACAGTTTTACTTTTACCTACTATATGCCTAGCTATGACGGGAAAATGCAACCTTCTCCGAATCTCCCGTGCTATTGCCAGCGTGGCAAATATATATATATATATATAACAATTAAAAAATAAAAAAACAAAATAAAAAACAAGAAAACATTAGGATCTTAAGTACATGCATCGCTGTCCATTGGGTGAAGCTCATGTGCCCACCTTCATTCCTAGCTTTAGTGAAGTACTTAAATTAAATTCCATCTTTTTTATTTTATTTATTTTTATTATTATTATTTTTGGTAATCATTAACGGTTTGTTTGCATTAACAGCTTCAAAATTAGTTGAGCGTTAAATATTAAAACTCTTCGTTTGTTGTGAGAAAACTTAAGATCGATTGTTTTACGTTTTTCAAATGCATTTCTAAACAAGACGCATTCTTTTTGCGATTTTATTTAAAATAGTGAAAATGCAGTTGAAAATGCTCTAAGTTGTATTAACATGCAGCAACTAATTACTTTGTGTATCTAATGTCATGAGAAGAAAATAATAATAAAGACAAACTTAAACAACTGGTCATACGAAACAATAAATATTTAATGTGAAGGCTAGGGGATTCTATATTTCTTGTAATAATGATGTCTTATTCAAAAGAAATGTGCATGGAATTGTGATTGCAGCATCTAGCCCTTTTTAAATGTTTTTTTTTTTCATGTACGTACATACGTAGTTATACTCGTGATCCAACTCTTTTTAGATCGAGGAATTAATAATTATAATTGCAAGCCGGTCTAATTTCCGTACAATGACATGCATTTGATTAGCTAGGAAGGTGATCCAACTCCAAGCACTTGATTAACTGGCAAACCGTGTTTTTTGTACCCATAAAGCCATAAATTAAGACCAATATTTGACTAATCAAACTTATATTATATATAGAATGACAGCAAATAAGTTTGCGCGCAGGATGATGACTTGTAATTTGAATTTCAAACCTTGTGTGCCCTTTAAAAAAATGGGAGCAAGTACTACAATATTATATCAGATGTGGTATTGTAGACTATTTCTAAAATTAACGGATTCAGGTTATTAATTAAGCTCGTAGGCCCAGGGACAAATCCAATTTTTAATTTGGGGATGGACTAATTGGCAAAAAAATAAATAAATATATATATTTTTTTACCTTAAAACTCTTTTTTTTTGCCTTCAATTTTTTTTTTTCTTGTAATTTTAGGGGGGCCAGGGCCCCTCCCAATCCCCCCATAGATCCGTCTTTGCTCGTAGCCTCTCATGCATGGTAGCACCTGTATATTGAAAACTGTATAAGTGACTCATATTCTCTCCGACATCAAGAGTAATATTGGAATACTAGTAAACGTTTGCCGGGTAGATGGAGCGAAGCTCCTTTCACGGAGTGGATGAGTTTTTCAAAATAAATCCATACAATTATGGTTTTCCTATATATATGTTATATTTAAACCCTTAATCATTAATAGTAAAATATAGATGTACTCTCCTGTGGATGTAAGCACCTTATCGAACCACGTAAATCCGTGTCTTGACTCTATCTTTTCGATTTCATATTATTTATTATTGCTCAGGATATAGTGCGGTGTGGATGTTCACCGAACGGGCAAGGAGTTTGAAGAGAGAATTGTGGATGAGAAATAATTTGCACCTTAAAAAAAACTGAAATCATTCTTAAAAAAAAGGGGAAAAATTTAGTTTACCCCCCTGAAGTTTCAGGGGAATTTCAATTTGAACCCCAAAGTTTCAAAATTGGCAGTTTACCCCCATGAAGTTTCAAAAAGTGGCAAAGTGAACATTTTGTTAATTTTTCCGTCTAATTAAACGGAATTTTTTTTTAAAAAAGGCCGGAGGGCATTTATGTCATTTCATCATTTTCCATCTAATTTGACGGAAAAGTTAACGGGGGGTTCACTTTGCCACTTTTTGAAACTTCAGGGGGGTAAACTGCCAATTTTGAAACTTTGGGGTTCAAATTGAAACTCTCCTGAAACTTCAGGGGGCTAAACTGAATTTTTTCAAAAAAAAAAATTGTAAAATATTAAGAGAGGTTTCTGGCGTGGAGAGGTGAAATTGTGTGTGACACACTTTACTATGATCTGCACTTTGGTTCGGACCAAGATTTTCACCAATTCTTTTGAAAAGGTTAGAGAGAATCTTAGTTCCTACGGTTCTAAGTTAGAGACGGCCTCCAAATTAAAGCGGGGAGCTTTTCATTAAGTTGTTGGAACTAGGCTTTTCCAAATGGCTCAAGCAAAACCTTGAACCTTGAAAGCTATAATAGAATTTCTTTTGGCTTTTTAAAGTGTTGGTAATGAATAATCACATCTAATTACATCAACAAGTCCACATCAATCTCCCAATTTCTATCATATACTATGAATTTATACTGCCTATAATTTTGTCCACAAGTCCTAAACTCAGACCATATTATTTATTATTGTTGTGCACGATAACAATAGATTGTTTAGACGGTAAAAACTACATGCTCTTCTTTTAAGTCTGATTGAGCTATAATCTGACCATACCCGGTCAATGCATAGTAGAACCCATTGCGGTTATGGGGCAATAAAAGGCATAGTTGATAACAGTAATGTTGGTTTATCATGAATCTCCTGGTCAATTTAGAGATATGTTGATACGAGGTTGTTGAACAGAAAAGACCTTCGACATCATGTGAATGTATATAGACACGATCGGCAGAAGATTAACTGTTTGTGAAGGGATATGATTCAGCCTCACCTTGAGGATTTCTATCAAATCAGTGCAAATGTGGTTTTGGTCTGAGATGATCTGCTCTATTAATATGGCGCAAATCTTGCAAAACACCCAATCAATCTATGATTCGTCGGTGCTTTGCCCCTCCACTCCTTTATGTCACGTAACATACCTGCACCACTGTGCTGCAACGGCAGTGACATTTGAGTGCGACTGTATCATGCGTGCATCTCAAATTAACCCTAAATTTATTTCATATTAACCCAATTACTTCTAATTAATTAATTAATGATCGATGCTTAGATTTAGCAAAACTTTTGTGGTCGGCCGGGGATATATATCTAGTAATTAACCTGTTTGGGTCATTATTTTATTTATGTGCGATAAAAACAAAAGACCATTTCTAATTGTGTGGACGAATCTAGGAATTATAACATAGTTTATCTGGAGGTGGAGGGTCGGCTCCACCTCTACGGATCGAGGGCTTCTTTTTCTTAAAAAAATATATATATATTTTTTTAAGGATATAATCATGATTTTTCAGTTTATGTTTTTATATATGTATAAACACGAGAGTCTTTACTATCAAGATGTGTTATATATAAAAGTGAGGTTTTACCGCC
The DNA here is from genome assembly GCA_006937295.1 of Carpinus fangiana. Lineage (NCBI taxonomy): Eukaryota > Viridiplantae > Streptophyta > Magnoliopsida > Fagales > Betulaceae > Carpinus > Carpinus fangiana. The sequence continues at coordinate 23,325,836 of CM017323.1, forward strand.
TCTGATAAAAGATTGACATATCAATTAAAAACACCAAATTCGATGGTCATGAAAAAACTGGATCGGAATGTCATAAAAAAAATAAAACCAATAAATAAAAACACTCCACCGGCCCTAAAAAAGTCCACTACTTCCTCAACCCAATTCCGTTGCTGGATTCCACCTAAACCCACTACCCAATACACATGCCACCCACATATTGAACCACCGCATTGAACTCCTCCCGAGCCCAAAAAAGTTGTTGTTTTTAGCCAAACCAGCACAGATCTGGCTGTTCCATTAGGAAGTATAGCTAGGTATGAAGCTTTGCCGTCAAATGCCCTCCCAAGCCTCTTATTGGCTGCTTCTTGTGTTGTTGAAACCCATCGGAACTACAACTTACAACCATGAACCATCATCACTAACTCGAGGAGGGTGCCAGAGCAGTAGGCAACGAGTGCGGCCGAAGGTGAGATTGGAGACGACATCGGAGGTTGGCCGCCACCTCCTTTTTTCTCTTGAAAGGGAAAAGAGAAATATGTTTTTTCTTTTAATCATAAGATCCAGTGTATTCATTCTTATTGTTTGTGGTGTATTTAACTTATTTGTCACTTTCTTATTGGATGCTGTAAAAGATTGGTTTTACCCCACATCCTAATTGAAGATATTCCCTATAAACATATATGATAATGTGATGTCACTTATCTTTTACTCGAGCCATTGCAAGGGGGAACAACCAGACACTCAATCTCCCTATTAATTTGGACGTTTAACGACATCTTAGACATTGGACGCCTGTCAAAAATGGTTTTAATTAGGGTCTATTTAAGTTGGTAATTTTAAAACGTGCAATTGAAAAACAACAATTTTAAAGCGTGTGCTTTTAAAATTAAAGTTGAACATTTAGTAAAATTGCAATTTAACCTTTAAAATTGTGCATTTTTTAAAACTCATCCTCTGAACTGCGATTTTATGTATTTTCAAATAGCAATTTTTTAAAACACGCTTTGAATCTACACATTTTTCACGATTAATTAATTTAAAATTTCACTTGTGGTATGCGAAATTGTAATGCCAAAGACATTCATAGACGGACCTGCTATGCGAAAGATCTGCAAGACTGCAAGCGAGGCTCACCTCCTTGAGTTTACGGATAAGGATTTTCAACGTCTAAATTGTTAGTGATTAATTTAAATAGCACATGTGAAAGAGTTCACATAGACCTTGGCCATCTGCTTGATTAGTAAGTTTTCGGACAATCTAAAATTTATTTGGAGAGATGAATTTTCTTACCATCCCGAGTTTAATTAAAGTTTACACAAGGATAAAAATAATCCTAAGGTCCAAAATAATTCAATCGCTATCATAAGTAATCTTTCAACTCAATCACTCACCCCCTTCTTCCTTCAAGGACCACCACGGTCGGTGATGTCATTAGCACCGTCCTTGGACTAACGAAACCTGCATACTTGCTTTGCTTCTCTTTTCTCTTGAAACTTATTCGGTCTCGCTCGCCTGCGTCCTTCCTTAATCGTTTTCTATAACAACTTTGGGTGTCGGCAGTACAGTTTTGGATCTTTTTGAGGTGGGCGCCCTCCGGGCCCGGCCGGGGTGCTCAGTTTCACGATGAAAACGACTTGCATGCTAAAGGGCGCATCTAAAAGTCAAGATATCCTTAAACATAATGCAGCCTATAATTTTGCAAGAGTTGTTAAAAAGTCCACTTTTTAATCGCATGCCATTAATGGGTGATGATGATCATATACGTACCCAAAATGTGGCACTTCTCTAAATTTGAAAAGAAATATTAATGTACCTAGTTCTCCCATGATAATCGGGATCGGGTTGTGTTTGTTAATGCTTTTTACTGATGTTTTTAAATTTTTGTTTTAAAAAATGTTTTGAAATAGATGTAAAAACAGTTTTGAGTATTTTGTGTTTTAATTAAGTTGTATTTAAAAAAGAAAAAGAAAAAGAAAAAAAAAGGTGTGTGCGTGGCAAATGAATTTGATCAAGGAATTATTAAATTAGTAGAAGCTAGGCCTTCTAATAATTAAGCATAACATTTTTCAGCACTTAAAAACGACTAGCCATTGTAGACTTTGGATCCATTAAGGAAGTTAAGAATACATTTGGATATAGTCATATAGACAAACGGTTAAGTATGTTAAATTAATAAGAAATAGCAAATTTAATAATTTAATTATTAGTTTGACACCTCTCTCATATGTGGGTTACATTGAAATTCTTAACAAGTGAGGCCTAGCAATCACTGTAAAGTTTCGATTCAAAGTTATGATATCTATTCTTATTCATGTTAAACTTAATTATAAAAAAAAAAAATGATTTCAATAATTTAATAAATTCATATTCTAATAGTATCAATTTAGGAGATCGATCTCCTAGTCTATGACAATATTTATCAAAACCCATCTTATAAAACATATAAATTTCATATATATATATTGTATGTGACCCATAGTTGGTAAATCAACATTAATATTTTGATATATACATCATGTTTGTGAAACCCAATACAATTAATTGGTAAAGCAATAAATATATATAGTTTATAGGTGTTGGCATTTCATGGTTTAGCAAAGCTTGGTAAATAAATCATAAATGACCGTTCAACTTTTATGTGCATGGTAAAATGGGACGCACGCACATATATATATATATATATATATATAATATAGAGTAGCACATATTGACAAAATGAGAGAACAAAACAAAAATTTATCCCATGTTTGGAGGAATCTAGGATATAATATATATATAGAGAGGGAGATTAATTAATTTAAACCCGTACGTCCTGTTTTTTTTTTTTTTTTTTTAATCGGAGTTCCCTACGTACTAATTCAACGTTTCACCTAATTTACCATTGAAATTCGGGACGCAATGTCTTCATTTTGCAATCCAAAATAACAAAAATATTCTTTATAAGAAAATATTTATTTTATATTTTTGTTATTTTAAAATGCAAAAGGAAATTATTATAAAAATTAAAATATTAGAAAAACATTGGAAAAAAAAACCAGAAGATAAATGTAGATAGTTGCAGAGGTTATCAGTTACCAGCTTCTTACTGAAATATATATATATACTGCTTGTAGTTGTAGACTTGTAGTTGTTTGTCTTTTTCCCTAGCTATGAGCTTGTTTTGGCACTTACTTACCTGCGACTTCATGTTTTAGTCTTTTTTTTTTTTACAATTTCGGTGGTCACTCATTTCTAGTCTTTCTAGCCTGTCTCTTTCCATATCAGGCAAGGCCGAGCGAAGCTAAGAATATGGTTAACGTGACTGATTTTTTTTTTTTTTAAATATTTTTTGGTGTTTTAAGATGAAGCGTTTGCTTCCTATTGAAGCAGGAACGGAGCCAAACATTTTTATGGGAGGGGCAGCCAAATTTTTTTTTCAGTTCTTTAGAATTTGAAAAAAATTATTTTGGTTGTTTTTTATGAACTAAAGATTACCGTAAGGACAAAAAAAAAGTGAGCATTTGAAAGTAAGAGCCAAAAATAAAAAAACTTAATGGGTGTAGCCCAAAAAATTAAAAATATGGCAAAAAGTTTTTATTGGATAGAATAAAAAAATCTAAAAATAGGGCCAATTTTTTTTTTTTTATGGGGCCAAATGACTAAAATTAAAATTTTACTTTTTTTTTTACTCATATATATATTTTTCTTATTTTGGAAGGGACCATGGCATGCCCCAATCCCCCCTCCCTCCATCTCTGTATTAATTAAAGGGTGCAAAACAATATATACTCAATTTACACCAGACCTGATTGAAGTTATGGACATGATTTTTGGTATATACTTTACCTACCGTCTGTGTGTCTGTTTGTGGTGAAATGGTAACGGAACGCAGTATGGTCTAACCCTGAAGCATGGGTAATTATGACGTTCTACCTCCATGAATCTCGCCGGAAAAAATTGAAATACATCCTTGTCACGTGCGGACATGTAACGACGTCCCACATTTTCGATATTGCAGCTAGCTTATCTGGAGTTTTCAACCGAATATTTACAGTGGCACAAGCTTCGGGAATCAAAAACCCCATTAGTTAATTAATTATAATTAATTAAGAGTCTAAATTAAGTGGGTTAATTAAGGCTATGATTTTGATCATTGACTGAGTAGCACAAAGAAGAAAGAAGTTGGAATTTAACACAGGAAGGTTCTATGCCAAATGGTGCATATATAGTGCATTATATATAAATATAAATATAAATATATATATTTGTATTGTATTGTATTATGTTAGAATCGAATAAGACATGCCACAAACTTGGGTTCGGTGATACGTACACAGAGTTTACGAGAGGAACACATGCAATGTTGTTTCCGAAGCCTCGAGGGAAGAGTGTTAGGGGATCCTTTGCTGACTGGTCAACAATGTCATCCTTTCCAACTTCCAGACTATAGCTACCTAGCTTAGCTAGTAGAGTGAAGAAGAAGACGAGGAGGGAAGACTGAAGAGAGAGCTAGAAGATATTTAATTGTTTCATGATCAAAATGGAAAATGGAAAAAGAAAAGAAAAAAAAACATGTTGGCGTATTTCAATAATGTAGAAAATAAAGTAAATTATTCAAATGACAGGAGGTAGTATGATAACGTGGGCTTGCGTGCTGAGACTGACACACGCAGGTCCCGCGTCGTTGGGTGCAAACGACCACATTTCCCTTAACCCACTTGAACTCTAACCCCGGTTTGGCGACACAACGAGAAACCCACAGCATGGCGTATCTCTCTCTCGCCCGCGCGCGCGCGCAACCCTATTTAACGGCAAGCATAGCCCACTTCTTTCTCCCATGCACCTGTCCTCCTCACCCCCAACACCACTTACTCCATCGATCTGCTTTTGTTCATTCAAGCCCTCCTCTCTCTCTCTCTCTCTCTCTCTCTTATCTCTCTCTAGCTCCCTCTCTCGCTTATTAATTACAACTCCATCCCCTCGATCAATATATACCCATTCTTCACATCACTTTAGTTTTCAACAACTATTAATATCTGACAGTACTCCCCCCCCACGCCCTAACAATGTCTACCAGAAGATCCCGTTCCAGCCAGTCGTCAGGTGCTTCCAGGAATAATATTTCTGATGACCAGATCACCGATCTTGTTTCCAAGTTACAACAACTTATCCCTGAGATCCGCAATAGGCGCTCCGACAAGGTATCTACAGTCTCCCTCTCTCTCTCTCTCTCACGTATATATATTTTATATGTGTGTGTGTAATGTGTGGCCTTCATTTGGTTTGGTAGATAGATAAGTTATTGTCTGGCCACATGATCGAACTTGAGGTGTGGACCGTTAATAATAATAATAATATTACACAAAAAAAAAATTTAATGAAAGGTTAATCATATTGGCCGGGTCTCTGCAGGTATCGGCTTCGAAGGTGTTGCAGGAGACTTGCAACTATATTAGAAACTTACACAGAGAGGTGGATGACCTAAGCGACCGCCTGTCCGACCTTTTGGCTACAACAGACGCTGATAGCGCACAAGCGGCCATAATCAGGAGTTTACTTATGTAATACAAAGGGCTAGCGAGCGTTATCTTTGTCTCCTTGTTCCTCCTGATCCTACTACCCCTTCTACTATCTAGCTTATAGGATTGGTCACTAGGCCGGCCAGGACAAAAGGGTTTACATGGGCTCCATGCCATATCCCTTCATTTTCACCAGAAAAAAAAAAAAGAACAAAAAAAAAAATGTAGTAACTAATTACTTTATATAATAACCAGACTTCTTCTGGGTATCTTATTCCTGAGTTTCTCTCAAGCTTTCTTTTTTTTTTTTGGTATCTACAAATTAATTCATCCTCTCTTCTTTCTTTCCCACTTTTTTACACTTGTACTCAATTATTATATTGCTCTTACGTTAAAAAAAACCTGCAAGTATATCATATATGTATAGACCCTTTAATTAATTAAAAAGCTCAGCCTTGATGATGATGACAGTGCGTAACATATATGCGATAATTACCACCATTAAAACTCGTGAAAATTTGGCAATGCGACATGGTTAGTAGGTTACAATGAAGTAATAATTAAACTGATTTTCATGCACAATATTTTGTTAGGTCGTTCATATTAATTATTGGGACCCGATTGTCGCTATAGAGTACGTCGAATTTGAGACCAGTGACAAGAAGTGGAACGCATATTTAGACTGACTGCATATCTCTGCCTTAATGCCACCGACCTTTGAATGATTCGTTGTTGAAGGCAATTAAGTAATATTAATTACTACGTACGAACCATCTAACCACTTGTTTAATGATCGATTAATTAATTAATTAATTAATTAGATTAATTCATGTTATTTTTCCTATAGCTAAGGCAGGGAGGGAGCTAGAGGCATCTCAAACTGCATGCAGCAATATTTGATTATTGCCGTGTAATGATTTCCAATTAATGGGTCAACTTCAAACCCTTCAACCTCTGAGAAAGTTATAAAATTTAATCTACACGTACGTGGTTTGCTCAAATTTTGATCATATCAAAATGGTTGTCGTCCTCAGCAGCTGCATGCTCAAAGATTGTTATTGGCAAACTGCACAACTAACGGCCAGTTTATTCTCAAACACAATTAAAAATAAATAAATATATATTTTTTTAAAAAACCTTGTTTAGGAAAATCAAAGTCTAAGATTGTCGTAGCACGTTCCGGAGTAGAAATCTTTGTTTAGGTGGCCCCTAGAGAATCAAAATTTTGATTTATTTGCCTCTAATCTCGCTCTCTAAACGGCATCATTTCCACCGTTAATAGTGACCTATATGCGCTATTAACGCTTATAATAATATCTCACTAAGCCCAACCACCTATAATTGCAAGTGTGGGCTGGGCATAATTTTGAATGGCTCATTTGTAATTTAAGCCCGGGCCTGTAATCCCACTGACCCGAACCAACTGGGCCTCAAATCGGACCTTGAAGCCTATCCTAAATTACCCAAATGTAACCATCACATTGGGCCGTCGGTTGAGAATAGACGTTTGTCCTAATCCATTTCACAAAATGGGGTCCCTTAAAGGTTGCGTTTGCTTTGGAGATTGGAAATTCCTCTTCTCCTCTACGAGTTGATCTTCCTCGTCTAAAATCTGTAAGCAAGATATTTTGAACAGTTAGTTAAAATGAAGTTATGAATTAGTATTAATTTCTTCTTTAATTACATGTTTTTGCAGTGAGAATAGATGTATATTTTTTCGAATCATATGTTTTCAATTTCCAGGTTAGAGACCATTTTTATGGTTTCTGAGATTTTTTGGAAAGCATGAATCCTGGAGGGTATACTGTGGAAGTTTCAGGTTTGTCTCCGAAGGCCACGGACAAGGACGTCTATGATTTTTTCGCTTTCTCTGGTGCGATCGAACATGTCGAAATAGCCAGGTAGCATCCTTTGTTCCGAACTGGAATTTACCGAACTTGTACTTTGACATATCTGAGACAGTGAGAGCTGATTGAATCCATCCATTTTGTTTCAGAGATAGGTTTTGAAAGCAAAACAGTTATATTTCTTTAAGAATAATTAAGGTTGTTATGGAGATTAACGAAGAAATCCCTTTGTAATTTTTTTGGTTGCTAAGGGTGTTTTAATCATATTATAGCATAAAGTTGGGCACACGAACGCTGGGGTTACAGATAATAGTTTACAGTACTTGAATGACTATTCATGTTTATTGCACAAAATTAAACAATTTTGATTACAGGAGGGATTGTTAATTCTTGTTGGGTAATTGAATAATAGTCAGCTCTAAAGGGCTCTCCGGTACTTTTTTTGGTCTTTGTTAACTAACCATTAAGTGGTAATAGAAGCATTCTGCTAATTTCATTGGCACTCTTATGGATTTTCTGTATAGTTCTTCAGTATATGATGCGATACTTGTATGTGTTTATCGCTAACATGGGATTTTTTTTTTTTTTTGTTGGTTTGGACAAAGCAGATCCGGTGAATTTGGTGAATTTGCTTGTACCGCCTATGTGACATTCAAAGATGCTTATTCTCAAGACACTGCATGCTTGCTCAGTGTGAGTAGGGATCAAACTCTTTGCTAGAAAATTGATAATGTGTAAGGCATAAAGTTAGAATCTTTAGTGATCTACTTGTAGTCAGGTACTTATATTTCATGAATCTCTATGTTTGGTGATCATATTTTGTAAATGGACTGACTGGGAATTGTGTTTCTATCCACATATCTCCACATATTCCCAAGGGGTTGGCCTAATGGTTGAGCCTTGTGGTCTTAGGGAGTATCATCCCATAGATCCCAAGTTCGAGACTTGCTAGGTGCAAACTCACCCTTGGGGCCATACTCCCTGGTGTAAAAGCCAGTGGTTTACTCTGATCCGTGTAAGGAAACTTCCAAAGGTGCGGTGCACGGGTACGAGGTTTACTCTGTAGGAGTGGCTTTCGAAGGATTCTGTCTTGCCGAGGTTCCCCGTCATTAAAATAAAAATAAAAATAAAATTATAAAGCCAAAGTTATTGCAGCTCCTTAGCTGTTGTGCGTAGACCAATAGGAACTGTCAATGTTTTGTTTTGGCAAAATTTTGTGTCAAAGCAAATTGATGTAAGTCTCTGGAATTCAAAATCTTGGTCAGATTTGAAAAACCAAATGGATCGGTCAGTACCTCGGCTGGTAGAGGTCCGAGTGAAGTGATTTTACACAAAAAACCAAGTTCAAAAGTAGAACCACTTGCTTGGACTGACGTCCCATGGGATCCAGCGGCAGGCATCGATGAAGTAAACCATATTCATTCAGTCGGAGATTGTGTCATGATATTAGCTGGCACTTAATTTATTCACTTTTCCACCACCTTATATGACATCGTGTCATGATATTCTTATCCTATTTGTTCCTTCTGTCTATGTTGTCTTTATTAATAGGTTTACTTATTCAAGGTCTTTTCATAGTCAAATACTTAATATTTCATTTAAATGCACGGATCTTTTCACCAATTTTCGTTTGTAACCAGCCATTAATATCTTTCTGCAATCAAAATTATAATTTTTTACTTGTTTTGGGTTTTTCTTGCCCTTTTGCATGACGATTATGTGATACTCAGTGATAGTTTATATAACCTCTGTGAAATTTGTTCTTTCAGGGTGCCACAATTTTGGATCAACGCGTATGCATAACCCGCTGGGGGCAATATGAAGATGAATTTGATTTTTGGAACAGGCCTTCACATAGGCAAGAAGAGGAAACTGGTTCAATTGTATGTCATTTGTTTGTTCTAGTTCTAATGATTATATAGCTTGTGGCATAATGATCTGCTTTTCTAAATTCTAAGCCATTTTTTTAAACCTTGGCAGCATATGCAAAGAAGCCAATTTCCCAGCACTGGAGAGGCAGTAACTATGGTTAAAACCATGCTAGCCAAGGGATATGTTCTAGGTAAAGATGCATTAGGCAAGGCCAAAGGTTTTGACGAGTCTCATCAAGTTTCAGCAACTGCAGCAGCCAAGGTTGCTGAGCTCAGCGAGAGAATTGGCCTCGCTGATACGATATGTGCTGGGGTTGAAGCTGTTAGATCTGTTGATGGAAAGTATCATGTCTCAGATATGACCAAGTCAGCCGCGTGGGCAGCAGGAAGAACAGCTACAGCAGCTGCAAGCAGCGTGGTAAACAGTAGCTACTTTTCGAAGGGAGCTCTTTGGGTCTCAGATGCTTTAACTCGAGCAGCAAAAGTTGCAGCTGACATGGGCGATCACGGTGTTAAGCAATGAGGCCTTTGATTAACTCAAGTACGCCTTTTGTTCTTGTATATGAATAGCTTAAAACATATGGATAGTTTTGTAACTTGGTATGGACTGTGGACAGTGTAGTAATCACTAATAATATGGATGTACATAAGACATCCTGAGAACTGCAAATCTGCCGCTTGGATTGCAGTCTTATCTCACTGTAATTGTGAGAGGTTCTATTGGGCTTACTTGTTCGAGCGGGCGTTATGACAACTTGATACCAACTTGATACAAAATTCTATCGAAAATCTCTCTTTCAATTGCTTGCTCGATTGCAGGAAATTTTGGTCTGATATCACTCGGCATAATCCTCTTCCATCATTCTCGAGTTATACTATTGCTGGCCGTTGCTCTTTTTTGTCATTCCCACAATTGTCGATCAACCAAGACTAGAAATTCTCAAAGCAATCATTCAAAAAGCTGAAAAATAACCACATATGCGGAATTCGAGTTAACAATCTTAATTAATGACTATAGACCGTTAATTCGAATGATATTTATTGATAACACAGGAATGTCGTTTTCGGCAATACAACTGATTGCCAGAGTCAACACATTTAAAAACGTTTTATCATATAATATTGGTTTATGTACATAACTCATTGACCTATCAATATTTAATACGTACGATTACCAAAGAAATTTATAATACGTATCCTTTAGCTTTCCCTTGGTAATTTTTAGAAAGTTTACGGCGCGTCGACGTAATCTTAACTCCAAAACTCCACTGTCGGTGGCTTCACGGTTTCACACTTCCCTTCGCGGAAGCTCAATGTCATAAGACTTTTATTTCTTTTCAATCAACGGCCCCGATTGAAGATTCAAGTGTCACTTTACGTTGATGTTACTCGTATTCTTGCACTGGAAATATCCCATGAATCAAGTTTTGACAAGCTGCCACTGGGCCCCATCGCCGTTCCTTAAGTGGGCATTTTTCGGTCGTAATGGACCCACGACGGACTAAGTAAAGAAAGAGATCGTTCACCATCGACGGTGCATATGCGCTGAAGCAGGACTCTTCACGGTGCTGCAACGTAGCAAACTTTTCCGGAATACGCGAGGGAGAGGCTGGTGGCATCGCATCAGACGCATCCACTACACCACACCCGCCCAAATTTGACTCTGATTTTTCTCGTTCTTCCTCACCTTCCCTAACCCCGGAATCAGATCTCTCGGGCAAACCCCTAGATCCTCAGAAACCGAGTTTAATGTTAGGGCGTGCGATTGACCGCTCGTAGCCATCGCCCAAGTCAAGCGCACCATCTTTCCGAGTCATGGCGGGGATGGACGACTCAAAGTCGATTCGGATTCCGTACAAGAACCTGAGGAGAGAGGTCGAAGTGGAAATGGTGGGAGTGGACGAGTCCCATTCGCCCCAACACCATCGGATCGATCTCAATTCTTCTCCATCTCCTCCTTCCAGCGAGAAACACATTAGCTTGATGAATCTGGTTCTCAGTTGTACGGTGGCCGCCGGGGTCCAATTCGGCTGGGCATTACAGCTCTCGCTTTTAACTCCTTATATTCAAGTCCGTACCCTCTCTGACTCTCTTTCATCAAAATGTTTGTGATTTTTTTTTTTGTTAGTTTATTGCGTGTTTTTAATTGGCGTGGTTTATGGACAGTTCGGATCTGGAGGAGTATGATTTAGGCAATGATTTTGAGAATTAAAATGATTCTTTAAGATTGAGAATCGGAGTATAATTAATTCAAGCTCTTATCTTATGAAAATTACACTGCGAGTTGAACAGGTTTTGAGAACATAAAAAATCCCTTCTCTTTAGCCACCACCATCATTCGTTTCAAAAATTGACGATTATGTAATAACAACAATAAACGAATATGGTCATTTTTGGGGTTACCTAATGCGTCAGATACATGTTTTAACAAGATTCTAGTGAATGTTGTTAAGGGTGAGACAGAGCAATCTTAACTGTTTCTATGTAAAAGGACCTTTACAGGTAATATCATAGTGGCAAGTGTTCTTCCGAGATTGATTTTTCGGTTTACATTAGATAGAATTAGTTGTCTTTTCATGGTTTATTCATGTTTGGTTGGATAGTTTATACTATGTTTTCCTTGATCATCTACATTAATATATTGAGTTCTTTTCAGTTTTATACTCATTCTTCATTTTGATTAACTAGCGCCTCTCAACTTATTGTTGCAGACACTTGGAATAGAGCATGCCTTTTCTTCTTTTATTTGGCTCTGTGGGCCGATTACAGGTCTTGTGGTAGGTGATAGCCATCAGTTACTCTATTTCCTTTCCTGTATTATTATTATTTTTTAATTTTCCCAACTGAGCGACTGATGTCCATAATTATAACGTTTTATATTTACTTCATAGGAGTTGGTGTAGGTTAGCAACATGCATATCAAGTAGGGGCACCTTCAATGCAAAATACATGTGCTTAATGGAGATGATTCAACAACATTTCCACAATGGGCTATAATTACACTAAACATAATGGCAGTAGAAGACTCCATAGGAATGGGTAGTATCTGATCATATTACTTAATTTCCTCTCTTTTTATTCTAAGGAAAATGATAAAACTTCACTGTTTCATACACTTCATCAATGTCTTCTGGTACTTAAGATTCTGCGCACTATGATGATCTTGATCTTACCTAGATTTTTAATGCCCTTTGATTCTTGTTTGTGGTGAATTATTGCTTGTCTATAGATGTTTTAATGCAATTAGTAAAAGGCAGCTGGAGCCAAGCTGGTAAAGAATAGAAAGTGTACATATATTTGTCACCTACTACATTTGTTTGATTCAAAAAGTAGTTTCCTTGAGTTGCTTATTATTTTCCAGGTTCAACCGTGTGTTGGTATTTGGAGTGATAAATGCACTTCTAAATATGGAAGAAGACGGCCATTTATTCTGATAGGATCTCTCATGATCTCAGCTGCAGTAAGTCTTAGGAACTCTTATATCTTTTAAAAAAGTTGTTTACAGCTTTTTATATTAGCTGAACTAAGTCTTGCAATATAGGTGATATTAATCGGATTTTCTGCAGACATTGGATATATATTAGGTGATACGAAGGAGCATTGCAGGTTCATGTTGCCTCCTTTTGATCCTCGTTTTTTAATTCATAAACATGGACTTTCGACTTAAAAAAAAAAACTCATTTATTCAAATGCAGCACATACAAAGGTACCCGAACAAAGGCAGCTATTGTCTTTGTTATTGGTTTCTGGATGCTGGATCTTGCCAACAATACAGTGCAGGTAAGGCTGGTTGAAACAACTTATTCTGGTTTCCCATTACCGCTGATCTTATGCTTTTTACCACCATGTATAAGAGCAATTAATGAAAGTTTTATTGTTTGTAGGGACCAGCTCGTGCTCTTCTAGCCGATCTATCAGGTGGCTTCTTTTTTCCTCCTATATCTTTCCATCTGGGTTCTAACATATTTAGTGAGATCTGGGTACTCGTGCTTTATTTACATGTTTTGCTTACAAAATACATATTATTGCAAAACATAATGAGATGTGTTACAACTTTCATTTTAGGCCCTGATCAACGTAATTCAGCAAATGCTATATTTTGCTCATGGATGGCCGTTGGAAACATCTTAGGATTCTCTTCTGGTGCTAGTGGAAATTGGCACAGGTGACACGTCTTAACTGTTGTCTTGTTTTCATGTGCTGCTTTTGTAGATTCAGCTTGTTTGTGTTGGTGCTTATTCATTCTATGCATTCCATCATTTTTGCTTTGATATCATACTTGATCCCCATGTTTTGTTTTCATTTTTTTTGATAAGTAACTGTTAAGGAATCTTTGAATCTTGCATGGCTGAGATACTACTTTGTTCCAGTTGCCATATGATCTTATGTTTTCATTGTTCAAATTCAGCACATAATATTTGTGGTGATTAATCTATGCGGGAATTTATTTTGAGCAGATGGTTTCCATTCCTGAAGAGTAGTGCTTGCTGTGAAGCTTGTGCAAATCTCAAAGCAGCTTTTCTTGTTGCCGTGGTGAGTTAGTTTACCTGCATGAATCTTGTACATGATATATATAATTAATTCTCTGTCCATCATTTGAAAACATTGTTTTTCCTTTCAATCACATAGCTTCAATCATGGTTTTATCATTGTGACTTCTTCATGATTTATTTTTTTGTAAATGAAGCTCAGATACGTTCCACACGTTACTGGGAATATATAATCTCAAAACCCTATGCTTCCTTTTTTTTTTTTTTTTTTGAAAGGCCTATGCTTCCTTTTTACTAGTGACCAGTGGCTACTTACAGGGTTTCTGTCCAGCTAAATCTGTTTGGTCAAGTAAAGTCTGTTGCAAGATTTTATATTCCTAAGATGACCTTGGATTATATTGTCCCCATTACATGTCTGAGTCAAGTAAATTTGATTATTACATGCATATCATAAGTTACGGACATGCTATTACTTCTCAAAAAAAAATAAAAATAAAAAAAGTTGGGGAAATGCTATTTCCATTCAGTCAAAATAGGTCTCACATGTGTAAGAGAGAAAGTGGAAGTAGCCATTATTGGTGTAGGAAGAATAGTTCCCCACAACAACTCAAACAACTGTAGTAGACTTCACGGTCATCACTGATCATAATCAGTCATTTGTTCTGAATTTCTTTGTTCTTTTTATACATCTACCTTTTAGCAGTTTACAAACTCATTTATTTTTTAATGAAAAAATTCAGGAAAAAAAAAATGCAATTTATAGCTGTATGTATTTTTCTGCCATCTAAGTGTGCCATTTATGAGTCCAATTATTTGGTATATGTGCAGGTTTTCCTGACTCTTTGCACACTTGTGACTTTATATTTTGCAAAGGAGGTCCCCCTTACTGTGAATCAGCCTCATCGTCTATCAGATTCTGCACCTTTATTGAATGATACTCAACAAAATGGTTTTGAACGTTCAAATTCAAAGCCTGATATGCCAATTGTTGACAGTGCGAAAGGCAACAACACTGCAGCTGTTTATGAAAGGGATGTGAACCTAACAGAGGTCAACTCTAAAGTTGAGGATCATCAAAATGAAACATTTAGTGATGGTCCTGGAGCTGTGTTAGTCAATCTGTTGACCAGTTTGAGGCATCTACAGCCTGCGATGCATTCAGTGCTTATTGTTATGGCTCTTAGTTGGGTAAGTGCTCCAGTAGTTGTATCCATGTATCCTTTTTCTGTGTTTTCCTTTCAACTTAGTTGTTAGCCAATCTCCTGTTCTCTTGAACTGGATATCATTGATCTGAACTTGAGTAATGCGCAGGACAGTAATTATTGGAATATATTTTTTTACTTGGTAAACTAAAAAAATTTGAAGCACAAAAATCTAATAGACAAGTTTACATGAAACACAACATTATGACATAAAGCCTTCAGGAAGAAGTTAGAACTACTGTGTTTTATAATCTGCGGTAATTTATGGCAAAAAATACATGGGATAAGTGTAATCCTTTTCATATATAATAAAATGGAGAAAATTTGCAAATCAAAATTATCAATGTAAGAATATATATGTAATTAAAGTGTCCATGAATTAAAGATATTCATTTTGTACATTTTAGTGATGGCTAGATTTTGAATACCTTCAACAATGTCATGTTGTAAGGAATGTGTAAGCATCTACATAGCAACGATGAAAGATGAAAGATGTCAACTATTACTTACAAAATCAAAGTACAGATCAATAGGGTATGACATTCGGTAAAAGTAAAAAAAGAACACCTATATAAATGCTTTGGATCAATAGCCCAAGATGAGGGATCGTTATAATTAAATCAATAGATTGGGGGGGGGGGGGGGAGAATATTGACATGAAGGTTTTGGATGATCTAATAGGAGATATGAGACAATAGTAGTTAATGCACAAAAAAACAAGTTTGTTATCTAATCTTAGAGGCAAACAAAAAGTTGAGATTAATTTTTTTTTCTTTGCTATTATTGAGAAGTTGTTTTTGTAATGTAATTTTCTGATTTGGAATTTTAGTAAATTTTTTAGACAAAACAAAAAGTTTCTACTTTGCCTAGTGGTAGAGGCCTAGGAGCCCATCTGCCATAGCTACCGCTTTACTACGTATATGGATGTTAGATTAATGTTTATATGTGATGGTTGGTGGTTTGAGTTTCCATATCTACCTAATGCTATCTGTAATCACAATCTTGTATGCAGTTGTCCTGGTTCCCCTTCTTTCTTTTTGATACGGATTGGATGGGGAGGGAAGTTTATCATGGAGATCCAAAAGGAGATCTTTCTGAAGTACAGAAGTATGACCAAGGTGTCAGACAAGGTGCATTTGGTTTGCTATTGAATTCAGTAAGAACTCAACGTTTTCCATCAGTAGTTTTACTTTTATTTGAAATATGTCATTTCTTTATTCAAATTACAATAAGAATATCTCAACTTGACAGGAAAGAAATCTTGTAAATAGTTTATTTTCATGCTAAACTTTTTTTTTTGTTCCTGTTGTAGGTTGTTCTTGGCATTAGTTCTTTCCTTATTGAACCAATGTGTAAGTGGATGGGTGCAAGAATAGTGTGGGCAATGAGCAATTTTATCGTGTTTGCCTGCATGGGAGGCACTGCTATCATTAGTTTGGTATCTGTGCGAGAATATTCAGAAGGGATTCAACATGTAATTGGAGGGAGTGCATCAATCCGGATAGCTGCCTTGATTGTATTTGCTCTTCTTGGCTTTCCTCTTGCTGTAAGTACAGTGTCCTCTTGGTGATACTTTTGCTTCCACTTTTGTCCTCAGAAATTTGTTTTTGCTAGCATTGATTGTTTGTGTTGCAGATTACCTACAGTGTTCCATTTTCTGTCACAGCGGAGCTGACTGCTGATTCAGGTGGCGGCCAAGGTTTGTAGCAATTTCTTTATAACTTCATGTTGTTACCTTCTTTATCTGGTTGTGATTCTGAAGAGTTTGTATTCCTATGCAGGGCTGGCTATAGGAGTTCTGAATCTTGCAATTGTTGTTCCCCAGGTAGTTTCATGTGTTCTTCTTAATTTTCTGTTTAATTTTTCGGTATCTAAATTTGTCATTGTTTACTCTTTTACTATGTTGGAATGGAAACATCATTTTTTTTTTTTAAATAATTACTCGAGATATCATTAAAAGTATAAGACACTCCTAGGTACACATACTGTATACCAAAGAAAACACCTAGCTAGAAGGAAAAAAAAAAGAAAAAGGAAATCATGATAAACCAAAGGAGAAATAAAAACTGTTGTCTAAAGATGTCCTCTCACGGTTAGAACTTTTGTCATTCCTTTCCCAACATAGACACCATGAAAGGCACGAAGGCACCATCTTTTACACAACATTCAGAGTGCTGCCAGTAATCCACTAACAAATATACAAGTCAACTATTCGTCTATGCATAACCCAAGACAACCTAAATCGAAGAAAACATTTTGTAAGGCACAAGTAACTTCACGGTAGAGAAGAAGATGGTCCTTGGGCTCTCAATTCCTTTTACACATACAACACCAAATGATATGACGCTTCGTAAGATTTTTTATGGTAAAGATCTTTCTTATGGCCCCCGAACAAGCAAGAAGGTCCACCCTCAATGGAACTTGTTTTCGCCAAACACTCTTCCTAGGGAAAATAAGTTTGTTAGTACAGACCATGACACTGTAAAATGATCCATCATTGAACAACACTCTTATGGAGGAACCTACCAAAGCTTGTCTACACCACCTTCTTGTTTCACAACACCCTGAAAAATGAGGCAAAGACATCCACCTTCCAATCATGAACCGTTCTAGCAAGGCTTACATTCCACTGATTGGAGCCGGCAATAACCTCCAAGTGAGCCGCAACAGAAGTATTATTCTTGCAAACAATACAATATAAATATGGAAAGGCTTTCTTAAGAGTCATATCTCCACACCACAGATCTTGTCATAATCTAACCTTGGAGCCATCTCTCACTTCAAATTTGGCATGACTTGAAAACTTTCCCAAACTGCTCTTAACATTCTTTCATAACTCCACTCCATACACCTGAAGAGGCTCATTAGAACACCACCCATCCCACGAACTGCCAAATTTAAAGTCCACCACAACTCTCCACCAAGCCTCTCTTTTATGCACATAGTGCCATAGCCATTTTCTTAAAAGAGCACAATTGAATATTAGCAAGTTCCAGATCCCCAACCCTCCCTCTCAGATTGGAAAACAAATCTTAGACCAACTTACTAGGTGAAATTTGAACTCTTTGCCTAGCCCATCCTTCTGCAACAACAATCTAAATTCGTAACAGTGTTTTGTAATTTTTTCTTTCTTTTTGAAATCAACAGTGTTTTGTAATTAACTAGCTACGGTTGATAATTATTTTTTTGTGCTTGTGTGTTTACCTGCTATATATTTTCTGATTGCACTTAATATTTCTATGAAATTTGTACCTTCATTTCCAATGTATCTTTCAATGCTTATCTATAGTGACAATGTTACTTATCAAAAAAACTTATCTATAGTGACAATGTACCATAATCATTAGTCACCTCTCTTCATTTTGCCCTGTTCATTGTTTATTATCTGGGGTTGGAGGTCAGTGGTGGCTAATCTAGCTTGTAATAGATTATCTAAAATGTCGGGCCTATAGGTGAGCTGTAAAGATGGATACTTTTCCTTTTTACTCTTGTTTGGTTGCGACAAACACTTCTACCTTTACTCCCATTCCCATTTTTGTATTTGTTTGTTCAGTCGATGTTGATATCAAACTTGTTATTGTTTAGATGATTGTATCCCTTGGTGCGGGGCCATGGGATGCTTTATTTGGTGGAGGAAACATTCCTGCCTTTGTTTTGGCTACAATCAGTGCCTTTGCAGCTGGTGTTATTGCAATCCGCAGGCTGCCGGATCTTTCCAGTAGCTCTTACCAGTCTACTGGTTTCCATTTCGGTTAACGACTGAAGCAGCCTCACCAAGGTGATAACAAACCTGTATATTATTTTCAGCAGCAACAAGAACATGCTCAGTGGTCAACTTTCAGAGGGATGGCTCTGCCATTTTTAGTACGCATCTTCTTCTTATCAGAAGAAATACACACCCCATATTCAAATTCATTCATTTTTCCCCCCTTGTGGGTGTCTGTACCCTATGTAGAGTGTAATATATCATTTACTGAAAGGATGTGCACTCATATAATGAAAAATTTTGATTTTGTTCTAACTAGGTGACACTTGTATTACACATTTATTCTTCTAGTAGTCCTAATTATCCTATTTCTGCGTTCTGAGTTCATGCCCCTAATTGCTTAGTCTCCTCGGCAATATTGCTTATGTGTATGTTGTTACGATACACTTGCCCATTCTGGGGGTCGTGGTTCCTGTGTAGTGGTACTTTGTTAATTTGTTGATGTGGGTGTTGCACGACACTGGTACATAAGCAAATCCTTAAAAAAATGGTGATGCGTTTGAATTCCATATGCACAAACTGCTGTTCTAACTTCTAAGCAAGTGTTTCAGTTCAGTCGAAGGTAGTCACACATTAGTTTTTTGGTGATTGCTCTACTTATCTCTGGATTTTTCTGGAGTTTTAAGAATATACAACTGCCTTGGCACCTTTTGGGTGAAGAACTTTTACATGATTCTCTTGGTACGTAGGTAGAGATTATTTTTTTTTATTATTATTATTTTAATTTTCTTATGTAATGATCGTGGTATTAATGATATATTTTTATCAACCTGCAAAGCATAATTATAATTGTAAAGGCATTTGCATTGGCTTATGCATTTGCTATTCCCATCTAAAATTTAGATGGAACCCCCCTAAAACTATCCCCACATTGGCCTTTTCTATTTCTAGGCGAGCATTCACATGTGAGTCTGTGACATCCTGCTTTTTTTTTTTTTATTTGATATGGACATCCGGCTTATTGAACTTAGCTAAATAATCGCCTTTTTTTTATTTTTTATTTTAGCTACTAACTTTTTTTAAGTAAATATATCTCATTCTCTATTTTAGCAATTAATTTTTACTATTCTAATTAAATATTCTTCTTTTACTCTTTCTCCAACAATTATATCTTTGGAAACTGTCTTTTTTCAGCTATTATATTTTTTAAGAAATTAGTTATTTTCTTATCTGTCATATTTGTCAACATTCATTACCAACGGTCATATATATATAGCAAAATGGTCATATATCTTTGAAAATTTTGTCTTTGGTCCTTTGCAAAATGCTTTTTGGTAAGTTTGATGATGAGTTGAGGATAATTTTTAGTGCTTTAGAAGAAGAAGGATCAATGTCGTATCATCATCGTGCTACCCAATGTCTTAGGTATGCTTTGATTATGAATAAATCAATAAAAATCCTCCTACATACACCAACGTTACGATGATATATACCAACATTACGATGATGAAACAGATAAGCTGATGGAGTTAATTCATAGCCATCCACATTAGAGATCAGGGGCGGAACTATATGGTCCCTTGGGGGATTAGTTTTTAAAAAATGCTTTAAATTTTTTTGAAAATTAGAATTTTACCCCTAAAAGTTTTAAATTTGCCCCCCCTAAACTGCATTTATTCCAAATTTTTTTAATTTTGCTCCCCCAAACTCTAAATGCTCGTTCCGCCCCTGTTAGAAATCGAGAAACTCGTTCTCAACTCCAATCGAACATTGTCGAGCATTTATGACAATTACATGGCCAATCTCAGGAACTGAATGAGTGATTTAACATGCATGATTTATATTAATTTAGTCTTGGTTGTAATTTGATCATTGTAGTTTTTGCTAGTTTGTATCTAATCTCAAGTGTGCATTCATTTGCCAAATAAAAAGCCTTCAAACGTTGCACCACAATCTTCTATATTATACAAACAATAAAACCGATCGAAAACAAGAAAAGGAAGAAATAAATCAAGGCAGGGCATGTATGGAGGAATATTATAAATTTCCTGCTAAACTTGAATAATGGGTTAATTAATTGCTGTTGTGCATTTGCCGAAGCAAACACAGCCTAGCTAGCAGCCATTGCTATCAATCTTTGGCTTTCACGGTGCATATATGCTGTCGCTGCTAATTTAGAAGTCTTATTTACAAGTTTTCTGGTTTCCGGGTGTTTCGCGCAAGAGTTGAACAAGTAATCTTTGGCTTTCACGGAATGACAATGAAGGGTACGTGTTTCAATTCTGCAGCTTGTAAGAGATGTTAGTTGAACTGTGCTTCTCAGCTTTGCACAGAAATTGGGACAAACATCTCACGGAATGCCTTAACGTGGGTAACACCTATAAAGGGAGACATATGTTTTAATTTTTTCTCTACCACGAAGAGGAAGGAAACTACGGAAAACGAACCATTTTCCTTGAACAAATGGCACACGGATAAACACACTAGCTTTGTCCACAAAAAACTTGTACGTTGCCAAGTCTCATTCGAGCTAAAGTTGGTCGTGACACATGTTGGATAGGATGCCTATATATTAAGATACAGTGACTAAAATGACGAAAGAAATGGAGCAAAGGGTGAATAAATCCAATATACGAAACAGTACCCCTAAAACAACAACCCACTCACAGATCGACTATGTGGTCGTGACATAGATTGGTGGACTCGTGACATTTTCATGGTGCATGTGTTTGGGGAGTGTGATGCTCCAACTACCTCTCCTCAACAAATGGATGTCCCATTAGCCCTCTTGTCTATTTTTAAGATTCTGTATGCAACACCTGATTATTCAAACTTTGTTTATCAAATTCATTTTGAAATGAAAGTTGATTCTCAAAATCAAGGAAAACTTTTTCTTTCATAACAAGTACAAAGTTTTAGAAAACCATCTCAAGTTAGACAATACACCTGTGTGGAGACATTAGTGTAAAAGCTATTTTCTTTAGCGTTAAAATGAAAGAGACTTTTCTTTCATAATAAATTCTACAACTATAGATATCCTTACCATTTTCTTTTCCATAATCCTATCAAAGCATATTGTGTAAATATATGTCAATTCATTTACTTAGGCTCCGTTTACTTCGACGTAAAATGGTTTTCAGGAAAATGATTTTCGTATTTTACGGTGTTTACTTAGACGTAAAATAATAGTCAACGGAAAACATTTTCCCTTTGACCGAAAATTCTTCTTTAATTTTCGGAAAATGGTTTACGGTTTTGAAAACCGTAAACCAATTTCCGATTTTAAGCATCTCATTCTCAAATTGACGTACCATGTCGGGACTTGACCGGAACCTGCTAGGGACTTATTCGGGACTTGTCCGGGACTCGCCCGGGACTTGACCGGGACCTGCCCGGGACTTGACCAGGTCCCGCCCGAGACTTGTTCGGGACTTGACCGGGACTCGCTTGAGACATGACCGGGACCTACTTGGGACTTGACCGGGACCTTCTCGAGACTTGCCCGAAACCTGCCTAGGACCCAACTGGGACTTGACCGAGACCCGCCCAAGACTTGTCCGGGACCCACCCGGGACCTGCCCAGGACTTGACCGGGATCCGCCTGGAACTTGTCTGAGACCCGCCCGGGACTTGTTCCGGACCCGCTCGGGACCTGCCCAGAACATGATCGGGACCCGCCCGGGACTTGTCCGGGACCTGCCCAGGACTTGACCGGGACTTGTTCGGGACCTACCCGGGACTTGTTCGGGACCTGCCCGGGAC
>CM017323.1:23349350-23480341 GCA_006937295.1 Carpinus fangiana
GTCCCAGGCGGGTCCTAGTCAAGTCCTGGGCGAGTCCCAGCCGAGTCCTGGACAAGTCCTAGGCAGGTCCTGGTCAAGTCCCGGGCAGGTCTCAAACAAGTCTCAATAAAGTCTTGGGCTGGTCCAGGTCAAGTGCTGAGCAAGTCCTTGATGGGTCCTGGGCAGCTGCCGGTCATGTCTCGGGCGGGTCCCATTAAAGTTTCAGATAGGTTCTGGTCAAGTCCCGACAAGTCCCGGGCAAGTCCCGGGACTTACCCGTAAATTTAAAGTTTAATATGATTTAATGAATATATATATAAATTTTGTGATTTTCCGTACGCACGGTAAACACCGTAAAATGTTTTTGACAGAAAACATTTTCAGGGAAAATGATTTCTCTGAAAATATTTTCCGATGGAAACCATTTTACGTCGAAGTAAACGGAGCCTTAGTTTTACTTTAACTTTTCTTTTGCATCATATAATTTTGTTAAGCGTATTCCCCCACTTAATTAATATTGGGTCATCAAGTGTACTCCCCTGGCCCCACTTGACATTGAATGTTAAGCATGCTCCATCACTTAATATTGGGTCATTAAGCGTTGTAACGCCTCGCTTAACGCCCTTTTTTTTGTGACATATCCACACAACGAAAAGGGGAGGGGAGTTCGAACTTGCCCCAACTTTTTATATAAGTCATATAGTGTGTTGAGGTCATGCAAGTATTGTGAAAATCCTCAATCAGTTTTGGAAAGTTGTTTCAACATTTTAAGTCAAGTCTTAAAGGATAAATAAGAGAGAAATTTTAAAGTTGATGGTGTTGGCCATTAACAACCCTCGCCTATTTTCCTTTTGGTCTTTGCTAATTGTATAGATGATGCTAATTTAGTTTTATCGTCTTTCCAAAGTTGGAATACTTTGAAAATGTTTCAATGTGCTAATTTTTGTACACATGCTTTAGTCAAATGAGCCGCTTTTTATCTTGTTTTTTTAAACTATTCTCATATAATCTTCTATTCTCTCTTCTATTCGGATCAGAAATATGAAAGATCATCCCAGTATTCATTTTCCCTTTATTCAATTAGAGAAAAAAAAAAGAAAAAGAAAAAAATAATGGCTCATGTCACTGACAAACTTGGCGGGGTGGAATAGTCTAATTACTTATTGTGTCATTGACTCACTATTTTTGACCTGTTTTCATCTTATTTTAGCAATTTTACGGATACCGTTGCTATGGGCGAGGAGTTTTGATGGAAATTAGTTGGAGTCTTGTAGATAATAGATTTAGGGTTTGGTATGAAGGCACTTTGTCTTCCTATTTGTAACGACTTTATAACTTACACATATGAAATGTATTCAGCTTTAATACCTGGTATTTAGTATGATTTATAAAAGTAAGTTTATCCTTTTTTTTTAAAAAAAAAAAAGAAGTAATTATCTTTTTAATATCTAAGTTTTAAGGTTTTATTTCTTCTCACGTAGGCCTCAATTTGTATCATAATTGGTACGTTACTTATAGGTAATACAAGTTTAGTATTTCTGTCACCATTATGTCAGCCAAACTAATGGATTGCCATAAGATGGTTTCGGCCACCCCCTATTTACTAATGAATTACGTAAAAACTTAAAAAAATAATTAACAAAAATAAAATACAAGTGTAAAATATACGATTATTTCACTTAGCGGCGTAATATTATTAGCGTTAGATGTGAAATATACGATTATTTTGCTTAGCGACTTAATATTATTTAAACTAAAAAATGTTACAATTTATTTTCCTAAAAAAAAAAGAAAAAAAAAAAAGAAAAAGGAAAGAAATGGGGGTTCCATTAATTACAACAGAGTGAGTAAACGTAACTGGACAAGTGGTTGACGAATCACCATCAACGCATATCTCGTTGGCCGGAAGGACATCCAAAATATAATAAAGAAGAAGAAATCCCTGGGAGAAAGATGTGATGACGTCAACCCAAGAATGGCACATGGATTCAGAGTGAGCTGAACACCCCAGAAGCTTGAGAGCATGTGGAGGAGAAGATTCATCTTCTTTTTTATTATTATTATTATTTATTTTTCTACGTCTTATCTAATATTTTGAGAAAAATAAAAATAAAAAAGAAAAAAAGAAAAAAGAGAAGAGAATATTATAAAAATGGGGAGCAGGGTGAAGGAACATGGATCCACCCCATTCCACTGGGGCAACCTTCAGCTTCCAACTAATAAAGTCATGTGATGCTGCTGAGACTACCTTGTCTTTGGCCAATTTTAAAGCACCATTTATTTATTTATTTATTATTTTTATTTTTATTTTATTTGTTTGTGTGTTGTGTTGTGTGTGTGGGACCCCTGCGCTGTCCCATCAACACTAATTTTACAGATTGGTGGGTCCCTTCCCTTCTCTTCTCTTCTCTTTTTCACACATCCGTTTGTACAATAAGGCAGCTTATGATTTCTCCATCAAAATCTACAACCCCTCTTTGACATAGACTTCTTTCCCCTATGCCATACATACCTATTGCTATTATACCTATCCCATCTTCCCATGCATGCACTACTACTTTTAACAAAATTTTATAAATTATTAAGCTCTTTTTTATTATAATTTCTTCAATTTACCGACTCAAATTTTCTTTTGTTTATTTTTATTTTTAAATGTCAACACAAAAAAAAAAAGAGAGGAAGAATTCAAAATAATAATTTTCGTTTTATAAAGCGTAATTCACTATAAATTAAGTTGTCTCCTTAAGGACTTTACCGACCTAAATTAGAGACAATATAAGCATATAACTAGTTTTGTGTAAATAGGGAAATATGTTTGTGGCAAAATTAATTAAGGGGAAACTTCACTTACCCCCAAAATTTTGGTCACTTTTACAAATACTCCTCAATGTTTAAAACATCTCACTTAGGTGTATCAAAGTTTGGTTTTCTTTTACTTTGCCCATTTTGTACAAAAAATCCAAACAGAATGCCAATTTTACCCCTAACTTCAAAACTATACCTTTTTAGGTTCTAAAACTACAACACCCACCCAGCCCAAAACAACGTCGTTTTGGCCATTAATTTTTTTTAAAAAAAAAATGAAAAAAAAAAGATGATGAAAATCAGGGGTGGCTCCAGCCACCCCCTCGGCCAAAATGGGGTGGTCTGGCCACCCCATTTTTGGCCAAGGGGTGGTTGGAGCCACCCCCACGGTAGGTCTGGGGGTGGTCAAATCACCCCCATGCCCAAAGGGGTGGTTCGGCCACCCCCAAAAGGCCACAAAAAAAAAAATAAAAAAAATTGGTTAAATGGGTTTTGGGCTTTTGGGGGTGACTTCGGCCACCTCCTACGTCCGGTATGGGGTGGCCGAAGTCACCCTAGGCCCTTGGGGGTGGTACAGCCACCCCCAAAAGCCCAAAACCCATTTTAACCCCCCCTTTTTTTGGCCTTTTGAGGGTGGCCGGACCACCCCCTTGGGCATGGGGGTGGTTCGACCACCCCCAGACCGGTCGTGGGGGTGGCTCCAACCACCCGGGCAACCCCATTTTTGGCCAAGGGCTACCCCTGATTTTCATCTTCTTCATCTTCTTTTTTTATTTTCATCTTTAAAAAAAAAATAAAAATTAATGGCCAAA
Organism: Carpinus fangiana; assembly: GCA_006937295.1. Classification (NCBI taxonomy): domain Eukaryota; kingdom Viridiplantae; phylum Streptophyta; class Magnoliopsida; order Fagales; family Betulaceae; genus Carpinus; species Carpinus fangiana. Next base: position 23,352,947 of record CM017323.1, read on the forward strand.
ACGACGTCGTTTTGGACTGGATGAATATTGTAGTTTTAGAATAAAAAACAGTGTAATTTTAGAGTTAGGGGTAAAATTGGTATTACGAAAGTTTTTTTGTAAAAAAGGGGTAAAGTGAAAAAAGAACCAAAATTTAATACACCTAAATAAGAGATTTTGAACTTTAAAAACGTATTTACAAAAGTGATAAATATCATATAGTAAGTAGAGTTCTACCATTAATTGAAGAAGCTAAGTTATGGGACCGTATGTTGGAATTAGAGGTCTTATCATAGAGCCTGTGTGCCGCTTTATTTCTATTTATGATGGAAACGGTTAAGGGAAGTGAAAATGAAAGGAGAAGGAAAAATGAACGATCAAACTTGACCCCGCTTGTACTATTTTTCTGATTATTACATATTCTAGAATGGTAACTTTTTAACTTTTCTACTGTCCTGATGTGAACCCTCTTTCTTTTATTTATATATATATATATATCGAAATAGACAAAATTGTGAAACCAGGCCGATCCCATTATCCCATCATTAATCTAATAAAATCTCAATCATTTAATATAAAATAACATAATAGAATAGAATATCCTGAAAACTATAAGAGCAGTACAGCAATAAAATCTTCAAGTTAAATGATGGATAAGAAAGCAACGTACGGGGCCTAATGAGATGGATATGCGATTAATTAGTTAATTATATCTTCACATGATTAGTGTTTGACGGTGACAAAGTTAACCAAAGGGGAGAAGGAGAAAAAGTAGATAGGGGAAGGGGGGAGGAGGGAGGAGGGAGGAGGTAGGATAGGCCAAATGGGGTGACGAGGCAGAAAAGGAGCAGGGTTGTGGTAGGGTTAAGAACAGCCTTGCTTAGCTTAGCTATTAGCTTGGCTTGGGGCTTTTCTTAGATGCGCGCACACACACACGTACAAAGGCAATGCACAGGAAGAAGCCAGGGGCGGGCTGAGGGCTGAGGGCTGAGAGGATAATGGATGATGGGAAAGGGTTTCGTCCGAGTGCACGATACCTGTTGGTGGGTTAGGTAGCAACCCCTGCCCCCCTCATTGGACCCATCCCCTAGATTCCTGCCCTTTCTTCTTTTCTTCTCTCTCTCTCTCTCTGTCTCTCTGTACCTAAAGATACAGCCAACTCATTTCTCTTTTTTCTTAAGTTACCTGTTTCTTCACAAAACTAGCTAAGAACATCATCATACAATCTCAAGGGTTTTTTTTTTTTTTTTTTTTTGTACGTAAGAAGAAGATATATGATCACCACCCCATCTGAATTGAAAGCTCTAGTTTACTTGTTAATTGAATAGTCAGCAGGAGCAATATGTACATGATCTTTTTCGTCTCAAGTCTACAGCTCACAATATTAAAGAAGCATAAAATATGAACCCCATTTTCTTTCCTTTACCAATGGAATCAAACCCACTTTTAAAGTGTCTGCTTCCCATTTTGAAATTTATATTTATAGACAACTGTCTTTGTTAAGAATAACACCACTGCTTGTCCCCTATGAATGAAAATAACAGCAATTCTTACAAGCTTCAGCACATTCCCCCTTTATTTTGAGTCTCATTGACATTTTTTTTAAAAAAATANAATAACACCACTGCTTGTCCCCTATGAATGAAAATAACAGCAATTCTTACAAGCTTCAGCACATTCCCCCTTTATTTTGAATCTCATTGACATTTTTAAAAAAAAAAAATATATATATATTATATTGTAGAAGAGTATGCATGTCCTACAGAGAGAATAGAGTTTTATTTAATTTTGTAAAATAAAGTCACATATAAAAAGAGAAATCACTCTTCATATGATGAGAAGTAGAACTATAGAATCATTACTTCTTCCTCACTTCCTTTCTCTCTCTCTCTCTCTCTCTCTCTCTCTTGCTCTCCATTTATTTATACAAGAATAAAAAAAAAAAAAACTCTCCTAGAAGCTGATAAGGTATATAAGCCAGCCATCATACCAATCATACTGCATCTCCTTCATGTTGAAGAAATTCATTTTTCTTTTAATTCTAGCAAAGGATTTTATGTGATATATTAAGTCTCGCTTTTCCTTTTCCTACACTGAACTTTGTCCACCTAGTGCATCTTCAATCTTCTTTCTCTCTTTCAACATGACAGCCAGTCTATCAGAGAAGCTTCTAAAATTGGTGGCACAAGCCTAGATTATGACTAGCAATGGGATGGCCTTCTTCTCAGCAAATTTCATGCTACAAGCCCCTCATGAAGATGGCAATCAGCATTCCTCTTCTCTCAATCCAATCCTACCCTCATGCACACCTCAGGACTTCCATGGTACTCTCTCTCAATCTCTCTCTTTTTCACACACACGCACACACTAACACCAATATAAATATTATTACATGGGCTGGCTTCAAATGGTTTTGTTGATGCAGGGGTTGCATCCTTCCTAGGGAAGAGATCCCTATCATTTTCAGGTGTTGAATTGGGAGAAGAAGGTAATGGAGAGGATGATTTGTCTGATGATGGGTCACAGGTAGGGGAGAAGAAGAGGAGGCTTAACATGGAACAGGTGAAGACACTTGAGAAGAACTTTGAGTTGGGGAACAAGCTTGAGCCGGAGAGGAAAATGCAGTTGGCTAGGGCTCTAGGTCTGCAACCAAGACAGATTGCCATATGGTTCCAAAACAGGAGGGCAAGGTGGAAGACCAAGCAGTTGGAGAAAGACTATGATCTTCTTAAGAGACAGTTTGAAGCTGTCAAAGCAGACAATGATGCGCTCCAAGCTCAGAACCAAAAACTTCAAGCAGAGGTTAGTTTTCATGGGGATCTTTAATTAGCCTGCTGATGTAGTGAAATTAATTTTATAGAAATAAAGACTTGGAAATCGGGATCTTTTTCCCCCCTGCCCCTTAAGGATTTATGCTTTTTGACTTTTTCTTGCATCATGATTTTCAGAACCTTTTTATTTCTGCTGGAGAACTACTAAGCTGCTGGAACCAATAATTGCTTTTTTTAAAAAGGTTGCTTTTTCCTATGATACTTTACTTGATGTAAGATTGATCATAGTTTGGTGATAAAGGGTAATCGATCGTATATCTGAAAAGAGAGACCTCGATCTCAGATTCTCAGACACATCTGGGCAAGCTCACATTTGATTTACTTTCCATATATCCTAAATTTACAGTATGGAATCTGTCGAGAAGTAATACGTTTGCATGCTTTTTTTATCTTGACTGGTCAATTAAATTGCTACAGATATTGGGACTAAAAAATAGAGAACCAACAGAATCTATCAACCTCAATAAAGAAACAGAGGGTTCCTGCAGCAACAGAAGCGAGAACAGCTCGGAGATCAAGCTGGATATCTCAAGGACCCCAGCCATCGATAGTCCTCTATCCACTCATCCGACCAGCAGACCATTCTTTCCATCCTCTGTTACTGTTAGGCCTCCGGGCGTGGCTCAGCTCTTCCAAAACTCATCAAGACCCGAACACCTCCAATGCCAGAAGATGGATCAAATGGTCAAAGAAGAAAGCTTGAGCAACATGTTCTGCGGCATGGATGATCAATCAGCCTTCTGGCCGTGGTTGGAGCAACAACATTTCAATTGAACCCCCCAGATAAATTGTCGTTATTGGAGTATAATCTTTTTTGATTTCGCAGTGAAATCAAGAGGGCATATATTAATTAAGTACCTTGTTCTTAATTTATGCTTTCAATTAAACCACGTTTTGCTACTTAGAATATTGTATAAAAGTAAAATATATAGCAGGTTGAATTTTCAGGAGGAATAAAGGGGTAGTAATATATATACACCATGTTTCCAAAAATCCAAAAGTGAAATTATTATTTGCTAGCTAGTGACTGGTCGTAGTTCTAGCACGGCCCATGAAATACAGAGGGATTCCCTCCTTTATATATTTTCTTTCCTTGTTTTGGAATCATGCTTTGTACCGGGGCTTTTGCTGATTTCATCATTCATAATTGTCGTCAGTACCAACGGTGAACAAAATCTACTCAAAGTTAAATAATAAAAGTATATATATATATATAAAATTGAGAGAGAGAGAAAGAAAGAATCTAGCACTCATTCCAAGGGGGAGAAAACGACAAGCAGATGAAGAGTGGAAGAAAATAAGGGGGAGTTGGGAAATGGCCATTCTCGTGAAGGGGACGTTTGGTTTGGGTAGTTTTCTCAGTAGCGACAAAGGATGGAATAGGGATGAACCTATCAAAAACCCATTTCTTTGATGGGAAGAATTCTCGATCATGCATGTGAACCCACTGTCACCGACTCCCTTTCACCCACCTTCATCTCTCTCTCTCTCTCTCTCTCACTGTTACTACTGCTAGTCTGCTACTGTCCTTTGCCTCTTTCACATTGTACAGCCTCTGTAAGACTGTAACACATGTCGCTTCTTACACAGCTTTTTTTTCTTTTAGTTATATTCATCAGCAAAATATCCTGATTTCAAACGTAATCAAAGCTGTTCCATCAGTCTCATATTCATGCACAGTTTTTTAACCTGGCCCGCCCCGCTCGATCGAATCTAGTCAATTTCTGGCGGCTTCTTCGTGACTCGTTCAACCTGGGTAGATTCTGCATAAACTAACTGGCAGATTTTTTTTTTTTCTTTTTTCATGCAGTACCCTAAATTACAAATATATCTAATCTTTTAAATATTGTTTTATAATGAGATTGACATTAAGAAAATAATAATAATAAAAAAACAAATACATCATTTTTCTTAATTTATTTACAATTCTTTATTGAGTACTTATAGAAAAATAGGAAAAATTATACTCAACTCCTTCAAATTTACACATGATTTGCAAGACGGCTAAATTTTGAAAACTAACACTCGACCTCCTCGATCAAATTACAACTTTATAACATGTTACACCATTCGTTATCCTATGAAGTTATGAAGGGAAAATAACATGTGATGAAAATGTTTCAATTACTATATCCTTAAAAAAATTATATATATAAAGAACGCTAAGAAAGTAACCAAATGAGGGTTCAAGTTAGATGGTGGTTCTACATTTACCAACTTCTGTAATATTCCTTAGGCTTTCTTTTATTTTTCTTCATTTGATTTTTTTTAAATAATTTTTAGAGTTAATTTGGACTATTTATATGTGTCATAATTTCCTACGTGCATGTCACCTGTGCTACGTGTTTTACATCCATTTTAATATCAAAAGATGGTGTAACTTGTAATGAAAGGGTATTTTAAGGAACTAAGTGTTACTTTTTTAAAGTTTGGCGAAGTGAAATCCTAACCTAGACGACTCTAGTAATTATATATATATATATATATATATGTGACTTAGCTTCGAAGTTGACGCCAATGACAAGAAGATGAAGAATGTAAACTGCGGCGCCCATATGTATATTATTTTTATTGTAATATTATTTATGGGATCATGTGATGATGGTTTAAATAAGAGAATATTTGCCAACGGCACCGGAAACTTTGGCATTTTGATGGCAGTTTCATTTGGACGCCAACCTATATTTTCAATTTATAATTTGTGTAGTGCCTAATTAATTATTTTTAGTGAAGATTAGCTAGCAGCTAGCTGCTTAAGTGGCCACGTGTATTGTTTCTAATTACTACTTCAAGTTAAACATCTATATATTGGATATATTAGGTCGGATTATGATATATATATATATTTACCCAAATAACATAATTCCCAGCATGTTTTCGATCTATTAATGTCACCATGACAACATGTGACAGGCAATAAGATATATATTATTTCATTATATATATAATACTTGGTAAACAAGTTAATTTGCACTGTAACATGAGTGTGAATTGTGTGAACCGCTATCATAAAATTCTGATGCATGTACCTCAAGTGATTGGCTGAGGTCTTTCTGTTCACATTGTTATAATATATATTTTTCATATTAGGTTGATATGTTTTTCATATGAGGTTAATATTAAAATATTCTCCATTTAGGTTTTATTGTAATCAAATCTACCATTCAATTGACAATGTCCCCCCAAACTTCAATTTTGACAATGTCGCCGAACTACCAAAAATTGTCAATGCTCCCCCAATGACGAAACTACCCTTAATAAAATAAAAATAAAAATTTACTAAGACTTCTAGAAAAAACCTAAAACTAAAAAAAAATAAAAGTCCAAAGAGTGGCAAATTTAAAATAAAAAAAAAAATCGATTTTTTTGTTATAAAAAAATGATATATATATATTTTTGTTTTGTTTTAGAACTGTTTAAAATAAAAAAAAAAAAAATTGTTTTAAAAAAATTAACAATTTTCGTTCAAGAAAATAAAAATTTTCATTAAAAAAATTCATTTAAAAAATTCCTTTAAAAAAATTAAAAATTTTCGTTAAAAAATAAATTTATTTTATTTATTTTTTAAAAAAATCGTTTTTAAAAATTAAAACTTTTGTTTTTAAAAAAATTATTATTTTATTTATTTTTTGAATTTATAGGGGTATTTTTTTCTTATTGAGAGAATCTATATAATAATATTTATCTTTTTGCTAGCCTTAGGGGGGACATTAGCAATGTTTTGATAGTTTGGGGAAGGGGACATTAATTAATTGACAATTGAGAGGCAGCTTGAGGGGGGGGGATATATGTACTTTACCATTTAAAAAAAAAAAAAAAAAACATCTATATTATAAATATTAATCAAGTCAGTTGCTACAAGTCCCTCTGATGTCATTCTTGTGTCCCTCCAAGAATGGTGTAACTCTTAAAATCATCTTTAAGCTTGTGATTAATCATTATTATATTTTGATCAAATGCTAATTTTAAGGACCACATCATTTTTAGAAGGACAGAAGAAGTACTTCTAGAATTACTCCAATCAAGTTAATAAGAGCAAGACTCGTAAACCATTCTTGATATCTAAGTTGTATCAAGTTTAGGGTTTTCCACAAAGCCGCATGCTCGGTTTGTTAAAATTTTTATTTTTTGTCTTTTGTTTTTCTCTCTGAGAAATCAGATTGGTTAAGTCGAATCAATGTTTTTTGTTTTTGTGGACAATGGAAAAGGCAGCTAGCGTGAGCATTCCTTCAAGTTTCTTCTTTTCCTCTCAAATGATCCAAGAATTTCTAAGCTACTCATTGAAAAACTATTGCACCAGTTTTTTTTCTCCACAGGGGTTTCTTATACGATCTGCTAACTTAATTGAGCATTTGAAACCAAATTTGCTTAGCTGTAAAATGCCCGTTGAGTCATCAGTTTGAACCCTAAGGTCAACCTCTTATTAAGATTCTACTTTTTTAAAAAATAAAAAAATAATAATAATAATTAAATTATTCTTGAAAACCCCTTATCAAGATTTACTACATCCACAAGCGATACTGATGCTGGAACTATATATCTTGAAGAGAAAGCATCACCTTATATATATATATGCTTCCCTATCCAGACGATACCCTTTCTTGTTTTACAAGTTTAGACGTAGGAAGCCTAGTAAGGGTGTGAATTTGTAAATAATAATGCTCAGTAAAAAAAAAAGAGAGAGACTAGGCTTAGGGTCTGTTTGGTATTGCAGTTTCAATAAATGCGATTTTAATAATTGCGTTTTTACAATCACTACTTTTTAAAATCGCAAAGGTATTTGGTAAAATATGTTAAAAAATACTTTTTTATCAAATATTTGTTATGTGAAGTCATGATTTTGGTTTAAATTTGCACATTTTCAAATAAGCATTTCTTAACCTGCTTATAGAAATTGTAAATTTTTTTTTCCTATTTTAAATTTAATGCTTTTTAAAAACGCAGGTTATTATTGCGAAATCACAATCCCAAACGCACCCTTACTAGGCTTCCTAAGCAATATTTGACGTCCATCTAATATTTTAATTTTTCAGTTGCAATGTTACCTTCCATGACCAAAAATGGTAAAAATATAATGTATATGTTTAAAAAAAAAAATGAAAAGAAGAAGCTAAAAATGACATTTTTATCATTTTGGTGGAAGAGGACATCAAACAGGGTGAATTTTTCAATTAATTGGATAAAGTATGGTTTTTATTTTTTGTTTTTTAAAGAAACACCCGATCGACAACCAGACGAACCCGACCAACTTGAACCAATCCGAAGGCTTTGCGATATGGTTTTTTCCCAGGTTCATGCAGGATAAGTTTGGGTTGAGAATTTTAAACATCAATCAACATCCGGTTAGTTTGATTGAATTATTTCGAATTCGATGAACTTGGATCAACTTGCCATATTATATATTTTATTTTGTTTATGTAATTAATTTGTGTCTTTTCCAATTTTAATACACTTTCTAATACTACTTGTACCAGTCCACCACCCCCCCACACCCAATTATTTATTAGTTTGATGTATTCCCGATATGGAACACTTCTTTTTTATATTTATTGTTTGACATATATATGAAGTTACTTCTTTTTTTTTTTTAAGAAAAAAAAATGATTTAAATATGTGTGTGGGTCTCTTATGTTTGGGCCTAAATGTGCAGATATGCAAATCATTTAGTTAATAATAAGCTTAAATAATTGAATGAGGGTCCAAATCATTGCTCAAAATGATGTTAATTTGATTGAAGATAGAGGCCCAAACATACAACCCAACCCTATTCAAACCGATAACTTCTGGGTGGATTTGGTTCAACTTTTTTAGTATAATTCTCCATACCCTTAAGCAAGGCAAATGATCTCATCATCCATCATTAAATATGGGAGATTAATATTTTTTTTATATTTTCAATTAATTATTTTTTTTTACTCTATATTTTAATCTTGCCAATAAGGTTGAATTAGGTTGAAAATTTTCACAAAACCAAATGAACCCTACCCGATGAATAAGACTAACAATATTTTACCAGACTCATAAATTCGACACGAATTTCACATAAAATTAGTGGATTATGATTGAGAGGTTTAATTAAATGGATCAGTGAAGTTAAGATTAACATGCACAATCTTATACATACGCTTCAACATAACAAAAGCTTGATACGTAAATGTAAATTGCTACCATGTGGCCATGTAGGGGTGTTCTAACTAGATGGTTATAACCGACCTGTTAACCGATAACCGATTATAACCGATAACAAATAATTGCTAACTGATTTGGTAGTTGGTTATTAAAAATCACTAACCGATTAGGGCAGTTACATTTAACGGTTTTAAGGGTAAGAAATGCGATTATAACCAATAACCGCCATTATTTATATATAATGATATAAATATATATTAAATATTTATATTAATAAACTATTAAATAAAACATCCAAAACGACGTCATTTTGGTGTTAAATATATAAATTTGGGATTTGTCTTTTTAATTTTTTCATTTGAATTTAGATTAATGGATTTTGGCTATGTTTTTTTAGCCATGTTTTTGGGCTATAATTTATTTGGCCGTGTTTTTTTTTTTTCATCTTTTTTGAAACATTTGAACCTTAAATAAGAAAAAAAAAAAAAAAAAACTGCAAATTAAAGGCCCAAAATGCTAAAAAAGCTCAAAAGCCCTTTTTTTTAAAAAAAAACCGTTATAACCTCGCGGTTATTAGATTGAATATAAAATAACCGATAACCGCCTAGGCGGTTGCGGTTATTAAAAATCAATAACCTCCCAATTCGATTGCAGTTACGATTATAACTAATAACCGATGGTTATAACCATTTGAACACCCCTAAGTCCATGTCAACCTCGGAAGAAAAAACGCTAGACAGCTCTTTGAATTTTCGAATTAAACGGCTGGCTCTGGGTTAACAACAGAACATTGGAGCCCAAAACTGCGGATCTTTTCAGCCCAAGAAGGTTTGGGCTTTAAGTGACGACCATTCTGGTGAGCTCTGAGCTCTCCACGTGGCAAAATGTTGCCCAGCAAAGGCCTAGCTTCCTTAGTGGCCCCCACCTTCCCTCTCCAGCCAATAGAAACACAGAAAACTCAAAAGCACTATTTCGACTTCCACCCACCCGACCCACTCTCCTTCTCCTCCTCTTCCAACGGATAACCCCAATGGCCGCCTCCACCACCCCAATTCTCTCACCCGCCACCACCCCCACCTCTCTAACGCACCAATCCCTCCACTTCTTCTCCAAACTACCCATCCCTGGCTTCGCTTCCAAAAACCACAGACCAATAACCAAGCTCCACGTCTCCTCCCCAACCAACAAGCCCACCATCCCGGCCTCCACTTCCAAAAGGCCCGCCGAAGAGACCATATTCTTCGACGGTGGAGCCCACTACGGTGATCTTCTAGCCAACCTTCTTCTGGGTTTCACTCTGCTTTGGCTACCTTTGACTTTGGCAGCGGTTTCAAGGGCCTTCAATTTGAGGTACAGGTTTACCAACCTGCGAGTGTCAGTGATTTCGGGATTGACGGGCCAGGATAGGAGTGATTTTTCGTACAATGTGATCAAGGATGTCCAGGTAGTGCCACGTTTCATCGGTGAATGGGGCGACATTATCATCACTCTGAAGGACGGCACCAAGGTGGACCTTAGAAGCGTGCCTAAGTTCAGAGAGATTGCCAAGTACTGCCTCGCTATGGCTGAGAAGCCTGTGGTTTTGAAGGAAGAAAGGCCTAAAGGGTTCAGTAGTGGTGGGCGAGAGTGATCCCCTTTTCTTCTCAGGTATGTAAATTTTGTGGCTAACATAGCAATCTGCCCATTATGAAAATAATTGGTGGGAATTCGTTTTATGATGATTATATGGACTTATTTTTATTTAATTTACTTTGGCCTTTTGTGTAATTGATAAAATGGGAATTCTTTTGTGATTATAACAGACCTCTCCCATTTATTTTTGTAGTGGATATCATCTTCTGGATAAGTTGGAATTTTATTGGTTTATAGTCAATACATTGAATTGATGCATGTGCTTCTCTTTCTGGAAAACGAAAATTATTACCTCTTGCATCATTTACTTAAACATTAATTTTGAATAAGAATGACCGAACCAAGAAGTATATTTGGTAAGATATAGAGCGCCAAAGGAAAAGAACGATTAGAGTGAGCAAAGAATCAGTAAATGTCACAATGACATATGGGATTCAAGATGCTCTAATTTTAAGTGTTGACAGTCCTATAGAATCATGGACTGAAAAGAAACTTGATTTCAGTGGGTTAGCTTGACCTTGATGAGTAAGGGCATGCAACGACTTCCGTGGGTAACATCACCAAAGGGGCAATGGTTGTGGCTCGGGGAAACAAGACAGGTACTCTTTATATGATGACAAACACCATGAATGTTGTAGCAGTTGCTGATGCAGGGATAGATTCAAATCGATGGCACCATAAACTTGGACATATGAGTGAAAGGGGAGTGATGGTACCTTTGTCGAAGGGTAAATTATCATGTATGAAATCAATAAATCTTGGTTTATTTGAGGACTGTATCTTCAGGAAACGGAAGAGGGTACAGTTTTTCAAAGGCCGGCAGAACTCCCAAGGCAGAAAAATTAGAGCTAGTTCATACAGGTGGGTGGGGGCTTGCTTCAGTTTCATCTCTTAGAGGCTCATCATACTACATTACCTGCATCGAAGATTCGACCAGAAAGGTATAGCTTTATTTTCTGAAAATAATTTTTTTTTTTGGCACTTTTAAGAAATGTGATTGACAATGAAGCAAGTTTGAAAGTAAAATGTTTGAGATCTAATAATGAAGGGGAGTATGATGATATATTAATGAAATCAAAATGTAGAAAACTATACTAGGGACACCGCAACAGAATAGCATGCATAAATAGAACTCTTAATGAGCGTGCTTGAAGCATGAGGATTCATGCTGGATTGGCCATGATGTTTTGGGCTGATGCAGTTAAAATTATTGCCTATCTAATCAACCGTGGACCATATGTTCTTTTGGATGGACGATTATCATAGGTGGCTTAGAGAGAGTCTTTCACATTTGAAAGTTTTCGGCTAAGTTTCATATCTGCATATTGATTTCTGATGCTAGAAGTAAGCTTGATCCGAAGTTTAACAAATGCACTTTTATTGGGTATGACAATGATGAGTTTGGTTATTGATTCTAAGATGATGAAAATAGAAAAACCATTAAAAGTTGAAATGTTATATTCAATGAAAAAGTGATGTATATGGATAGGTCAACATCATATAATAAGAATGTTGGTACATGTTGAAAAGCATGAGTATGTTGAGTTAGACGATATTTTTATGGGACTGATGTGCAAAACAAAATTCAGAGCAGTCCAAAAACTGTGGTTCCACCTGTGGAACTAAACACACCTACGACTGAGCTTAGATGATCCTCTAGAGTCCATAAACCTATACAACGGTATTCTCCCTCTTTGTATTATCTATTGTTGTCTGATGGTGGTGAACTTGAATGTTATGATGAAGCATTGTATGTTGAAAATTCGTTCAAGTGGGAGTCAAACATGTGGGCTGAAATGAAATCATTATGTTAAATTAGACATGGGAATTGACGTTGTTACCTTAGGCTTTACATAACAAGTGGGTTTATAGGATCAAAGAAGAACATGATGGCAGCAAGCTTTACAAAGACAAATTGATTGTGAAGGACTTTCAACAGAAGGAAGGTTTTGACTACACAAGATTTTCTCTCCAATTGTGAAGCTAATTATAATCAGATTGGTCTTGAGAATTGTGGCTGCAGAGGACTTGCATCTTGATCTTGAGCAGTTAGATCTAAAATCTGCTTTCCTCCATGGTGATTTGGAGGAGGATATTTACATGATGCAATCACACAGGGATTTGAAGTATTGGGTAAGGAGTGAACCGTGTATGCAAGCTAAAAAAGAGCTTGTATGGTTTGAAACAAGTCCCAATATAATGGTATAAAAAGTTCGATGGTTTCATGTGTAGCAGTGGCTTCACAAAATGCCAGACAGATCATTGTTGTTATATCAAGAGCTTTGACAACAATTATATTATTTTACTCTTGTATGTGGATGATATGCTTACTGCATAGTGAAACATTCACGATATCAATGATACTGCAGGTTTATGCTGACTTAGATCTAGCTGGTGATGTTGACAGTAGGATAAGTAACACTAGATATGTATATACTTTGGGTGGTGGTACAACAATGAGTTGGGTCTTCAGTTATAGAAGATTGTAGCTCTTTTCACTACAGAAGCTGCAAATGTTGCAATTACTTAAGCTAGCAAGGAGATGATTTGGTTGCAAAAACTTCTTTAGAAGAGTTGGGTAAAAGCATGAACTATCAATCAGGAATCACTTATAAAGTCTCCCTTGTCTAGAGAGAGATCTCAATTTTTGATCTAGTCAAATACATGAATACGTTGTGACCTGTTTGTTCCATTTTCATTGTATCTTTTGTCAGCTAGTTCGGAACAAAAGAGTCCAGACCATTCCAAAGAGAAAACACAGAAGCTCTGTTTTAGCACTTGAAACAGAGGATGCCAAATGTTTTAAATTTGAAATCAAAGCATTCATCCATAATGCAGTTACCAGGATCCCCTAACACACATCCGAGGCAACGAACAACTAAGCCAAATGAATATTCTTTTTTTTTTTTCTTTCTTTCTTTTTCCCCATTCAAAAAAAGGTGATTGGCAGTCGCTCTCAGTTGTTTAATTTCTGCCTGCGGGTGCCCATGCATGTATTTTGTATTTTGTATTTTGTAGGGTCAAATGGTCAATGACGAATCAAATCAATTCCCAATCTTTATCAGAAATTATTCAGATACCCCACTCTCCTGTGTATGACTAACCCTCGACATTTTGGGCTCTAACAATGGCCCACTCTAGGATGTGGATCAGTTTTTTGCGTGATAATTATATCTTATCCACGAAATGTTTGTATTCAGCCTCTATTCCTTACATTTATCTTTTTGGATGAAGAGACAGAAACTTATCCATGAATATTCTGGAATATTTTGGACCAGGATTTTTTTTTTTTTGGCTGTCAAACACTTTGTCTTATAGAGTTTTCTAGTTCCCCATTTTTTTTTTTTCCCTTCATATACCAGACGATTTTTTTTTCTTCTATTTTTTAATCATTTATTTACCCAAAAACGAATATATTATATTTTATATTCGATATTATATTTGTTACATTTATACCTCAAATTCTTAATTTTGAACACTAGTAGAACATTATATTATTAAATTAAGAGTGCAATATACTTTAAATCGTAGTTCAACTAGCTGAAAACTATGCCTCATATAGCGAAGGTTATTAATTCAAATCTTTCTCTCATATTGCGATGATATAAACAAAAACTGAAAAGGAAAGGAGTACAATCTATTTGCATTTTTTTTTTCCTATTCAAAATAGGAAAAACTATAAAGGAAAGGGGAAGAAACAACATCCAAAGGAACTTAAAAAAATAATAATAATAATTACAAAAGAGGGTGATTGCCACTCCTAATCCTAAGAGAATAAATAAAAGGGGAATCATCTAGAATACTTCCCAAACACTAACTGGGAAGCGGCTCACATAGCAATCGAGTATGCCTAAAAATTTGCACATCTAGAGATATTTGAAGCGATTCCAAAAAGAAAATGAGGAGAGCTAAAGATGTCAATCTTTGATGATAGGGGCACACGACCAATCGGTGAAGAAGTGACCTTAATTGAGGTTCTTAATATATGACTCATAGCAATTCGCTTTCCCAAATGATTACTTTGTTATGAGCCAAAAAAAAAAAAAAAAAAATCTAAGAGATATTGGTATCTAATTTTTTATATTCATAAAGAAGAGAGTATATGCGCCCCCGTGAGGCGATTGCGTGGCCCACATCTCTTTCAAGATAAGTGTAAAGTCACATAAAAGGGGGTGACTTATGGATGCAAGAGGTGGCCTTGTCATGAATGCAGGCACGACCACGCCCCTGTTGTGCGGGATTTCTTAAACTGATGTGTTTCTTACGAGTAATATTGTCCTCCAAATAAAGTGCTTAATTAATGATTTTTTTATTACATTTGAGAATCTTTCTAATTTACTACCTCTAGAATGGGTATTTTGGTTAACTAACATTATTTTACATTAAACCAATAAGTGTAGGTAATTTTGTCTTTTGATACGATCAAAATGGGGGCATTTTAAAAAAGTAAATGGGTAAGTGTCACATGTCATAAGGATTCTCTCCATTTTAAATATTGTCTTTTTTAAGAGGGTAATATTGTCTTTTTTTTATGGCAAATATTTTGGACAAATTTGTCCTCTTAAATGCATTAAATGGATGCTCTCCATTTTATTTGAAATTGAGAGAATTTTTATCCACATTTAATTTTCACATCTAACTCAAGTACCTACTAGTTATAAAGTGCTACTTTAGAGGAATGAGTTGCAATGAGTCATAATTTAATGTGTACGATGCAAATAGGGTAGTAGTTTAAGTGGACATAGTATAAATACTGTATAATTAATCACATATTACTCTACTATTAAATGAGCCATTTCAACTAACTTCTTGGATTTTTAAATTTGAATTTTAAGTTCTTTAGTTTTTTTTTCATTTTAGCCATTATGTTCAAAATTGCCTAAAAATGCTGATGAAGCATTAACGTTCGTTAATACCAACATTAGCATTTTTGCCACATCAGTCTAATTTTTCTTTTTTTCTTTTTACTAGAGAAATGAGAGCCAGCTGTGCCACCCTTACATTCCTTCAAAGGAGGGGGGTAGAGGGTGCATGGGTGGGGGCAACCTGATCTAGCAAAGGGGTGGCCTGCTAAACCACTCCAAGCATAAGGGTGGCACTCCCTCCCTTGCGTGGAGCAGGGTGTCTTATACATTCCTTCTCTTTCCCTTTTAAGATTAAACTTTTTATAAAATAATAATAAAAAGAAATTGATGTTGCAAAAATGTTGGTGTGGCATTAAAAGGCATTATTAATGTGTCTCCAACACTTTGAAGTCCATCTCTAATGTCATCCATACACATCTCCAAGCTTGGAATGCATCTTCATTTGGTCAATCTATTTGGCATCCTCCTCTTTTAGGTTTTGCAGGTTCTATGAAGATTGACTTTGATGTTGCTACTAATGCTTATTTTTCGGTCATTGCTTCTGTCCTAAGCAACTCATCGGGTGATATCATCTCAGTATTCACCAAAAAACTGTTTTCCACTAATGTGAACAAGGGAGAATTTATGGTTGCTCTTACAGGGATAGATCTTGCTATCTTATAAGACTGCACCAATTTGTTGATTGATGGTGACTTTTTGATTTTCATCTTAACTATTAACAATCATAATGATGGACCATTGCTCCAATCATTTCAGACATTCAGTTGAAATTACAACATTTTCAAGTTTAGAATGCTACAAAAAGCTTATAAAAATACAAACTTTCGTGCACACCAGCTCACCAAGTAAACCGCTTCCAACCATGTGTTTGGAAGCATTCATAATTCCTCTCCCATCTTATCTTCTATTAGAATTAATAGTGCGAAGCATCCCTCATATAACCATTTTTTTGCAAAGGAAAAAAAAAAGAAAAAGAAAAAGCAATCGTTATTTCCCTACAGTATACCATGCAGCCCAATTTCTGTTAATTCCGTTGTGAAGTTAGCCTTTGCTCCTAGAAATTTTAAAAAGAAAATTCAGACCAATTAAGGAAATGGGATAGCTAGGCTTGGCCCATGCCTGAGCAAATACATGGGGCCCAAATTAATTGTCGATAAGCTTAGATTAGACGTGACGACGCTCCTCTGGCCCATTTACCCCATACATATATGGCTCTTCATTTCTGGTTTTTACCACTCTTCTTTGGCGCTCTTTGTAAAAAAATTGGATCCTAATTAATAATAAATTCCAATTCAATTTTGAATAATTCTCATAATATTCTAGTAACGGTTTTTTTTTTTTTTTTTAAAAAGGAAGTTTAAGGGCACCATAATAACATGTGACACATGGGGTTGCGGCCCTGGCTCCATTCTAGTTATAGCTTCAAAGCCAATGAGAAAGAAAAAAAGAAAGAAAGAAAGGAGATAGATTTGCAGTGGAGAAAAAGTACACTAACACGAGCTTTCAACTTTGTTCTGTCATGGAGTGGTGGTTGGGGTCCCATGGAGCTTTGTAGCTAAATCATTTACGGGACAGTACATGAACTTCAGTTAAAAGCTCAATCAAAACCATCTTTGCTATTTCAATGATATATATATATATATACACACATATTTTCTCTTTTCTCTAATAGAATCTGACAAAAAATTATGAAGTTTCGCTGCAAAAGTAAGTAATCATCCATTACAGCTAATCTTCACTCACCCAGCCGGCCTTGTGAGCTAGCTAGGCCTACTCCTATATAACATCGATGTTAAAATTGTATTTTCATTCTCCCTCTTGATCGATCACCATCCTTTTCGACAGGATTTTTTGTGTACCATCAAGTGGGCCTCGAGGGAGCTGTGCTGCGCGCATATCCTGCTGCTCATAGCTAGAGACCTTCCCCGAAGTTTCTGAATACATATATATATATATGCATAAATTATATAATACTTAATTGCTTAGTAAATCACCAGTTTGGTCACTCCTCATGTTATACGTACATAGAATGATGAGTAGCAAAATAAAGACACTTTAGAGGCTGTGACAATTCAAGAGTGACCCCCAAAAAAATAAGTAAAATAAAACTACTGTTGCCCCCCTTTAATTTTCTTTCCTAGTGGGAGGAACCTGGGTTGGACAATGGACCCTCTTGATCACCTCAGTACAGAAAATGATGAATAAAGCAAAGATATTTGGAGATCAATCGGTTAGGATGATAGCCCAGCTGCATGACTGACATATCCCATGCTTGGTTGGTGTTAATATATTCCTATGCTTTGCGCTCATCTCATCACTAGTACTAGTCCTCAATATTCCTAGACTGAGAGAGACTCGGGCAGAGAAAAAGAAAAGGAGAAAAATGGACCAACCCTCAGCCTCAGGTCATGAAAAGGAACTAAGCTGGGGTTACACTGCTTCACTGAGACTTTTGACTATCTTGCTGTAATTCCCATCTTTTTTTCTGTCATTTATTTATTTGGTTTCCTCAGAAAAAGCAGAATGACAGGGAAGTGTGGCTTTCGGGGGAAGGATATCACAAAGAGGAAAGAGGTGGTGTCAAGTCACAAGGCACAGGGGATCAGTCATCAGTCCGCCCAGTTAGCTAGGTTAGGTGACCTCTTCGATCTGTAAACGCATCTTTATTGAAAGATGCTAAAGAGATAGATAGACCCATTTAGTATTTGACAGAATGTGATACAACCTGCTGAGAGAGCTCTCTTTGCCACTTTGCAGGGCTATGATGCCCCCCCTCCCCCCAAATTCCATATATATATATTAATATCAACTTTCTAAATATCAATGTAACAGTATGCTCTCAATACATCAACTCTTTGCATAAATTCTATCTTGATCAATTTGCCATACCTCTTCAAGTGTAGGTAATGATTTGTATTCGCATATTGAGTTCGAATTATTAATTAACTATAGCTTGCTAATTCGTGTTAAATTTGTGTTGGCTTTACTAGTAGCATAAAAAAAACATAAACCCTACTGATCTCAAGTATAATTTTACTAATAAATTAGTGCACTTTCTTTGTCGAATACTTTAAGATCAGTCGAGAAAACCCAACTCATTGTATTGGCGGGAAATTCAAGTAGTGGCATGCCGTGTCCCATTTGAGCACATCATTATACATTCTTTCTTCCTTAATTAATATATAGGGCTCCAGTCTTACGGGGCCTGCAATTAATTTAAACTATGTTGCTCCTACCTAGTACTAATATATATATATCTAGCCTTCGATCATGTTCAGAGGTGGCTCACACGCGCCAACACTACATCACCATCAACACCAAACCATTAATGTTTGTAATCTAAGAAGAATGTTCAGAAACCCTCATTCAAATACCCATAAACAAAGCACAGCCGAATACGTACACTATATATATATATATATATTATAAGTACCCCATATCAAATGCAAGGAACTTAATGAATTTTCTGTCAACTATATAAGTCCATATATGGGTGAAACAACATTTGATTTGGGTACTGCAAGGATATATATTGATCGATGATAATTAATAATAAGTCAAATGTAATTTTTTGACCGACCACAATCACTGTCCTTAGCTATTCCTAGCTGTGTAGTTTTTGGTACAAATCAAGAAGAGGGTATATATGGTTTGAGTAATGATGAAAATAAAAATAAAACTTTTATAATAAGAGTTGATGATGATGAAGAAGAGAGAATCTTGTAATCTAAAAAGGGACACAGCAATAAGAACCAAACTATGGGAATATAAGGAGGAGGAAGGAGGCCGGGCATAGGATTCCCAAAACCTTTTTCTTTAACAAGAGCGTGCTTTGTAGAAAAGATAGGGAGAGAAAGTGAGTGAAGCAAAAATCCACAACCCCTCCGGCCCTCCCCTTAAAAAGATGGCTCTCATATCCAAAATGGGGGTACCCACAAGTATGTAGGAATCCCAAGCAAGAGAGCCCCAACACTCAGATAAAGCTAAAAATAGATAAGCATAGCATTACATAAGCTCCAATTTTGGTTCCGCACGTGGGGCCTTTACGTTCTCTCTCTCTTTTACATGGGATCAGTCGATCGAGGAATATATATATATATATATATTGCCACCCACTCGGCACTCACAATATATATATCCTTCAATAAAAACAAGCTTTGTCATTTCACTAAAGCAAAAGGATCGATCGAATACGTACCAAAAGAAAAGAAAAACAGTACCCGGCCACCCGGCCAAATTAAACTCATATCTTTTCCGCTTAAAAATCGATTAATTCCCAATTTAAATTTATTAAAAAAAATCATAGATAGAAAGTGGGTTGTACTCATTGTTTTCTAGTGTTAAGTAAATTGTTGTACATCTACATCGATCAAAGCTTTATGTGTAGGGTAAAACAGACTATCTTTTTCAGCTTCTTTTTTGATCTTCTTGTCATCTTTTTTGACAAGTCCAACTTGATTAATTAAAAAAGAAGAAGAAGAAATTAATTAGCATGCAGGAGGAGCGTTAATTCAAAACAAATCCCAAATTGGGCCCTCCCAGAAAGCAAAGATAGGATTACTCATTTACAGTCTCTTTGAGAAGATCAGCTTATCAAATGGAATATTATTAATTAGCTAGACCGACCGAGCACAAAAAACAAGACCAATTAATAATATGTACTTAGGAAAAAAATTTGAATAGGGGTTTAAATTTGCATTGTATTCTATTGAAAAGGCAGTTCGCCAGAAAAGTTGTCCCAGGCAAAACACTTTTCTTTCCGGAAAATATTGAGATTGAGAGCATCAACGGGAAACATATATAGTTTGAATCATTCCAAATATCTCTTGTTTAATATATATGATTAATCACTTGATTTGTTTTTTTGCATTGCATCTTCTAGATAGAAATTAACTTAATTAATTTAGACTATATTTATTCTGATGATTAAAGTTAAATCTTTTATAGACAAACTTTTTCTTTATTTTCAATTTTCCTTCCTTTTACCTACTTTATTATTTCCCTTTCTTTTCTTTTCTTGTCATTACTCTTTTTTTTCTCCCTTTATTTTCAAGAATGGAGTCTAAAAGATTTGATGATGGACCCTTTCGCTGGAAGAAGGCAGCAAACTCTTTTATATATATAAATTAGAGCTTTTTCATCGATAAAGGGAGAAAAAAAGAATTAGGGGATGATGCATTTTTAAACATGGCTACGACAAAAATGGCCATTTAACCCGAACTTGCTAGTGCAATGAAATTATGAAGGTTAAGTAATAAGTAGTATACTACTTATTGTTATGATTATGAGAGCTAATAAACCAGATTTAAATAATTCTTTTTTATTCTTTTTTTCGAATGTGACCCTCGTAGTTAATTACTATGCATATGATATGATAAAAAAAATTAATATTAAATCAACATATTATGTTTGTTCGGATATAATGGCCTCTAGAGTCTAGAGAGACAATGACCTCTCATGAGTAATCTGATTAGACTAAATCAAAGGCAGGTTATGATCATAAGCTCATTGAATATTTAGTTATCTAATCATTCTAATTTCCCTTTTGTTAGAAAGGGAGCTCACTAAAAGGCCCACGTTGTGTTCTTTTTTTTTTTTCACTCTTCTGCTGAAAGAAAAGAAATTAAAGAAAGCCCGAGAAAGCGGAGACAATTGGCGCACCGTAATTGATTAGGGTGGCCGCTCAGCTTGGTATGATGAGGGGTTTATGAAAAGAAGATGCATAAGCCCCACACTTCTAATCAAATATCAATCTCTTTGGGAACTTGGGCCTCTCCACCAAGCTCCACTAATATTATTACCTAATTGTGTTTTCGTTAATATTGCATTAATAGTGCTGACGTAATTAACTAATTCTAATAATTGAATTGCATTTTTTTTTTGTTGCAAAAATAGCATTAATTGCATAGTTTTCGAATAATTTGTTGATTGAATTGCTAATAATTTATGTAGTATATGGTGAAAGAGCCCACATGAGAGTCATGAGACCAACTTGCCTGAAGGCTGAATATGGGCCAAACAATCCAAATTTTATTTAGACAGGTAGGTAGATTTTATAATTAAGAATTCTTTGAAATTGTTAAAAATTTCAATCTATCATAAGAATTTAAGGGTGGCGGCCGCTTCTTTTTCAATTTTGTTTTCATTGTGCTTGTGGCCGGAGTGTGGGGGAATGGAAATGGCATTAGAGGCATATATATATTTATGCAAATTCAAAATATATAATTCCAAAGTCCATTTAAGCAGGCCATAGCATTGAAAGACTTGTCAATCAGTCTACTTTGCAAGCAAGGGACCCCAAGTGCTGCTTTTTAATGAGCAGCGGTTTGAACCTTTGAACAACATTAATAAGCACCACCAAGGTTTACTGTTGAATCTGTGATATACTTTCAAATCAAAACACAGTTGTAACATAATATCCTCCAATGGCTCGACATCCTCACCAATTTGTTTGGATTGCTTCAATCCAATATCCAAGTACCATAATCATCACACCCTCTCTCTCTATCTCTCATGAAGCTAGGCTAGCTAGGAATACGATGATGTATATATAACAAAAAACAAGATGCAAGTTTGGACAAATGTGGATTAAATGTATGAAACAAACATTAATTAATTTGTGACACCTCATATGGGACCCGATACGACAAATACAATAAAGCTGACGATTTACCACGTGCAATTAGTCAAAGCTAGGCTACGAAAACGCGTTAGGAAATTGCGTTAAAATACAAGTTAACAGAGAGAAATCATCAAAGATTAAAGGGTTTCGTCTTCAATCAGCAGCCGAAAAATGACAAAATTAAGGCATAAAGGGAGGGGAAATGAGAGGGATCAGGATAGGATTTTATTTGATTTTCTTTTTTGAAAATAAGGGGTTTGAACTTTTAAAAGTTGGGGGACGGGGACGGGGACGGGGACGGGGCCTGGGGGTGTAGCAAAATTAGCTTTTGCGCGCATAGGGTTCCACAAGGTCGGTCTTTTTCCGGGTCGTCTTGCTCTTTGATGGCTGCTTGTGGGACAAATATCACCGACCCCTCCTCCACAGTCCCCCTCGTGCCCTCTCCTCTCCCTATTCTCCACCACTATCCTTTTTAATTCTCTACATTTTTTAGATTCCCTCTCGAAAAAGCATTAGGTTTTGTGTACACGTCAATTGTCATTCATAGATATATATATATATATTCTCATTCTCATCATCTCTTGATCACCACGTATCATTCTCTGAAACAGTACACCAAGACTACTAAATAGGACGAATTCGCAACTTGAATGAATCTCGAAGCCTCATTTTTGGCGGGAGATTTCGCTGTCAAAGAAAGAGAGAGAGAGAAATGGCCTTTTCTAGTTTATTTTCCACTACTAAATGGGTCGGGCCGGGCGCGCGCGGGGGCTCCACCATTTCAACATTTCAAAAGCTACACACGGTTGCTCTCTCTCTCTCTCTCTCTCTCTCTTTAATTCCACGTGGCATGGCAAACTGGTAGGTAAAACCGTTTGGTTAAATTAAAAGGGATCGATATATATATATATATGTTAATATGTGTGAAACTGTGAGTGAGAGTTGGTCTCCATGGTCGGTTAACTGTGAAGCGGTGTGGGTTTTAATTTTCTTTTTTTTTTTCTTTAAACTTTAGACTTAAGATATATAATATATTGTTAATAGTGACAGAAAATTAGTATATATATTATATAATTGCTGGCGTGACCAAAAGGAGTAGTAATCCGTAATATAATACCAATATCAAATTGGGAGAGTTTCCCTAATTAACTTTCCATATTATAATACTATCTTGGAACCGCTAGGTTTAGGAAATAGGCCCACGCCATGTTTTAGATTTAATTAAAAAAAAGAAAGAAAGTTTAATTTAAATATTAGTTAGGTTTGAGTCACTTCAGTGAGAGAGTTGTGTGGGGTTAGCCCCCCACTATTTATCTCATATATGTAGAATAATTACTCGTGAATATATATTGCTAGTCCAAATCAATGGGCATCTATCGACCGTCGGTGAAATATTGTGCAGTTCGTTTACACAAGTGTCCTCATTTTCTCTGCCATATTCACCAACAAATTAGGTTAGCCATTAAGGCTGACTTTACAACAAATGGATTTTGAAATCCTACTCATTGACTGAATTTCTTGAAGTTTTACCAGCCTACACGGTAGACACGGCAATTTTAACCTTTTTGGTATTTAAAATGAATAATGTCATTGCCAGCCTCCTCTACTATTTTATTTTTTTATTTTTTTATCACTTGCAAACACGTGTCGGTATGTAATTGGTTGATATTGTTATTTTATTTACTAATGTGACTCCAATCACATACTAACTCAAGTTAAAAAAGAAATGCAAACCAATTGTAGATTTAAGATTATCCAATATGTAAGTGTGTATATATATTCGTTGTTGTGATGTACCTTTATTGGTTGGCAAATACTTCAAATTATGGAAGTGATTGTTATAATATATAAAGAAAATATATCAACTACAGTTTAAATTGTGCAGTAAAAAAAAAAAAAAAAAGGAGTTTAAATTGCGCAAAAGTTCATTTCCATAACACCTACACAAGGGTGGAGTGACAATTAGCGTTTTCGTGTCGGATTTTATGTATGCTGCCCATACACAAAAATTTTCTACTAGTAAAATTCAATTAAGAGCTATTCCATTTTCTATTATATATACTAGTACTTCATGTCTTCGTCATTAAGGCTTTGTTTGGTTTGCGGAATGTCTAATACATTGAAAAATGATTAGTTACAACTGGGAATAGATGAGTGTTGCATTCAGGAATAGGCCTGTAAATAAAAATAAGCAAATGATAAATATGAAGTTCATGTCTTTTAAATCAGTCACAAAACTTGAGATATTAAGTTATAGTAAAAATACCGTATGTGATGCGAGAAATCTATGAGAAAGAGCCTCAAGGAGAAGGAGGATCGTGTAAACTTGCAATTAGGGGTGAAAATGAGTTGTGCTTAAGCGGGTACTACTTGCTCAAGCTTGGCTTGTTGAATTTTTTGTCGAGCTCAAGCTTGACACGAGCCCCATTTCATGTCCAAGCTTGGCTCGCCAGGGTGGGTACCCTATTTCAACTTGAGCTTGGCTTGTATCAAATTATTTAAAATTTTGCATTATAGTATAAAAAGTAATAATACTAATTTAAAGAAATAGAATAAACAAATTTTATTAATGATACGATTAAGTATAATAATTTTTCATTCAATCATATTAATAACAATTCCAATTGCTGATTCAATTAGCATTAGATACTTAATGGTTATCATTTAAGATAGGACCATATGGGTTTAGACCTTTTGAGGCTCTTACACCTGTAATTAGGGTTTGTCATCCTTCATGTACTCTTTTTGCCTTTAAAACCGCTTTATACAGCCCCTTTAAGTGGACCGGGCTATTAATTTGGCTCATTTCCTACGTTGTTCCGTTTACTTGCACTGTTAATTTTCGTGTTTAGTTTTGTTGTAGGGGAGCCCACCATTTTTTGGTCTTTTGATCACTTGTCCCTCTTTCCCTATTTGATTAAAAAAAGGAAAAGAAAAGATATGACCATATGATTAACTTTTATTATTAAATTATATACTATATAAGTTATTTTTATTAATCAATATATATATATGAATTAATATGTAAATATATAAATATATACGAGTCGAGCCCTTATACGATTATGTTCCCGAACTTTAAACAAGCAAGCCAAGTTTTATATGTGTATGTATCGCTTAATAATCGAGTATAGTTTTATGTCCCCAAACGACTCATTTAATAACCGAATCGTTCACAAATTGAGCTTTATCGAGCCAAGCCCCAATGAGCTCACGGGTAGCTACTTGCAACTATAAGGTGGCATGGCAGGGATGTCGACTTTAGCTAATTGTTCACAACCAAGGAAGAGTGAAAGTTATATGAGCAAGAGAGAGATGAACGATTCAGGCATGTGAGTTGAAAGTGAGAGTTTTTATCTTTTGGTCTTAAGAAACAAAATTTATTTTATACGGGTTATGCAAGTCATCCATTAGTTAAGTGGATTGATATGAAATTAACCATTTATTAATCGGGTTAATGATTTGAATTATATTTCACTAAACTTTAATTCATTAATTTCATGTTGAATTCATATTGATCCAGTGAGTCGTGCTAAAAATTATGTTAAAAATTACGTGTGTAAGAGGGGGGGGGAGGGAATGGCCTTCCAAAAAAAAATATTTGGAAGGTTAATAAATATAATTAAAAACCTTTCCCGAAGATTTCTAATACCCAACCAATGACAGCAATGCTCTTAAATTCTCTGCATCAAAGAATTGTTTCTTGTCTCTCACTTCATTCTATTTCGGACACTCATGCGAATTTCAAATTAATTATTTCACTAATTACTAACTCTAAATCAATTTGTAAATGACTTTTGTAGTAAAAATTGTAGGTATTCTTTAATAAATAATGTTTAGAAGTAAATTATTATTTTCTGATAATCAGATCAAAAAATAATAATAAAAAAAACTAAGAAAAATGGAGTAAATATACATTATAGCTCCCCACCGTAGCAAAAAAATTTGAACTTTCAAAAACTCGAATTGACATTCACGTACCACACACGCACAACATGACGATGAGAGACGGCGAGAAGCGCCTACAGCGTGAACCCAAAATATGTATATACTCACACAATTGTAGAACCCCATTCAAATCGCGTGGGAACACACCCCCTAGCCAAACACAAAACCAAACCTGGACCCCACACACATCTCCCCCAATCGCAACAGAGCGTTAGGAGGCACGCCCACAACAGCGCGTGGTGGCCGGCCGGCAATAGAGCTTGCTGATTGGAACCAAAACAGCAACAGGCATTGAAGTGGAAGGGAGAAATTGAGGTGTGAAGGTTAGGTCACGAAGACCATCACGTCCCCTTTAAAAAACACCTACAAATTCAAAAAACATTTTTGACGTAAATAAAAATAAAAATGAATATAATATATAATATATAATATAATAATAATAAAAAAAGAGATAGTGTGCGTCTTTTCTGAACAACGTGGGCATAGTCTACTCCACCATTTATTCATGTGTGAGAGTGAGATCTCTCATGGAATTCAGCGTTGTTTTCAAACTTCCCCTCATACCCGCGCACTAAAGCAAGAGGCCGTTGATTTAAATTATTATTATTATTATTATTATTGTTATTGTTTTTCTCTCATATAATATAATATAATAAAATAAAAGCCGGGTCTGTGCAAGCGAGTGTGCGATTCAAAAAGCTTGAGAGAGAGAGAGAGGGGAAACACAGAAACAGAAGAATCGGACAGGTCATCAATCCAATCGTCCCCATCTCCGAAACTCACAATCTCAACAGTCTCACTCCAAAGCAGAGGAGCAGAGATTTTAGAGAGCAAAGACGAGTCGTACCGTAGCGAGTTTCTATTCGTAACTCGTAGGAGTTGGGAGTTTCTTATTAGATCCATTCTTTTGGATTATACGCTGCGCAGGTTCGGAAAACGGTTTCTCGGATTTCGAGAAACGAAAAAGGAAAAAAGAAAAAAAAAAAAAAAAAAGAAAGGAAAAAAACGAGAAGTATTTATCTCAATCTCTATTTATTTATCTGATTTTCGGTGGTGGTGAATTTTATTGAATCCAATATCCAGGAATAGCGAGAAGAAAGGTAGACTGAAAAGAAAAGGTAGAATCCAAGGCAATTTTTAGAGTGTATAGGGGAGGGGAGGGGGGGGGGGAGGGGGGGGAAGGGGGGGGGATAAATGGAGCTTTTGAGAGGGGGCTTTACGGTTCCGTTTGAACACAACAGTAGTCCGTAAAGGGAGAGGGAAAGAGAGGGAAGGGAACTGTTGCGCCATAAAGGTTTTGGCTTTAGCATGCGAGTCGGGGATCAATAAAAAGGAAGGGAGAGCGTCCAAGAAAGAAAGAGAGCGAGTGCCGAGTAAGCGAATAAAAAATGCAAGACATGAAGAAGACGAAGCAGCAGCCGGTGGGCAACGAAGATTCCAAGAAGAAGGAGCGCCACATTGTTACGTGGACTCAAGAGGTCCCATTTTTTTTTTCTCTCTCTTTCTTCTTCACTCTTAATATTTTTGGTTTTAAAACATTGGCTGATGTCATATAAGGTTATGTGAGTTGCAGGAGGATGATATACTCCGCGAGCAAATTGGTCTTCATGGAACCGACAAGTATGGATTTGATTTCCTCTCGTTTCTTTTATCTGGTCTGTTTGTTTTTCTCCTTTCAATCTAAGGCGATATTGATTTGGTGGTTGTATTGTGTGTAAGCAGCTGGGCGATTATTGCGTCCAAGTTCAAGGATAAGACGACGAGACAGTGCAGAAGAAGGTTAGTAAGTTAGTTGGATTGATTATGATATGATCCTCTGTTTCTTTGAACACTGTGATAACTTTTTTTGTTTTTTACTTTATTACGAGCTTAATCTTTAATGTTGGATGACAATTAATATTGCAGATGGTACACGTACTTGAATTCTGATTTCAAGAAAGGGGGGTGGTCGCCGGAGGAAGACATGCTCTTGTGCGAGGTAGTTGATGCTCTGATTAGTGAACTTCTGAGTGTACCACAATGTCACTGTTTATGCATCTCTAATGATGCATATGAAGATGTTGATGTTGAGAGCAAATGTTACTTTCACTCGACATTTGTTTGGCTGTAACATTGTTTTGCTATTACCATTTACCAGCACATAATTAAGTTTGTAATGAAGGAAAACCTATACCAAGTACCGCTAAACCCTTTTTGCGACTTTTATTGCTTCTCAAAAGCGAAACAGAGAAATACCCTTTACATTTTGAGTTTAGATAAGCATTAACCCTTTGTTGGATGTGGCTGTAATCTAATAATCATGGTGATCTGCAGGCTCAAAAGATATTTGGTAACAGATGGACAGAAATAGCAAAAGTGGTTTCAGGCAGGTAGATGAAGATTTCTTCCTCCCTCTGTGCACTAATAAATAAATAAAACATTTCTCCATAGAGTATGCACAGTTGAGTTTTATTCATCATGATGCTGCCTATGCAGAACGGATAACGCTGTGAAAAACCGTTTCTCCACCCTGTGCAAGAAGAGAGCAAAATATGAAGCCTTAGCAAAAGAGAATGCCAGTTCGTACATCAATCCAAACAACAAAAGGGTTTTATCCCAAAATGGGTTCAATTCAGATGGAACTCCAGAAACTGCAGCACCTATAAAGAAGATGAGGTACAGTGACGTTGAATATATACATGAATATGTCACTAACAATTTGTCCCTAACATAGTAGAACTCATTCTTTTGGCAATCCAGGAGGACCTACATCTCTGATCTCACTGAAAATTACAACTTAAGAGACAGAGCACACAAGCAAAGTGGAACGATGAATCAGCAGCTAAGGGCTCCTTTTGCAGTTTTAGTTCAGAACTTCCACAATGTGAATGACTTGCCCGCACAACTTCAAGCCGACAACGCCAAGGAAGTCCTCAAGAATGGTAATTCACCTCACATAAAAGATTTTTTGTTTAGTGCTTCAGATTGCTCTAAGGAAACCTGAGACACAGTAGGAGAACAGAGTATTGAGAATAGGACATCGTTTTTCAATTTAGCTGACACAATGTTGGTCTATTTTTCACTATGAAAATTCTGTTTTTATTTTTTTGGTTATTTGTTTTCCTCTATCAAGCGTTTATTAGAACTTAATATTACTCTCCATTTTATTCAAAAGCAGTTCAGAACGACAAGATTCAGGGAACATTTCTCAAAAAAGATGACCCGAAGATAACTGCTTTGATGCAACAAGCAGAATTGCTCAGTTCACTTGCAGTAAAAGTTAATACAGAGAATACAGACCAGAGTCTTGAAAATGCATGGAAGGTTAGGCATAATTTTGCATTTGCTTTGGTTTCAGCTATCAGCATCCAATGTCTTCTCTAGGAATGGTACACAAAGTTGGACAGTGCCAATATTAAATTACGTATGGTTCACATGCATTGGATTAAACTGTTAGTTCAGTCCCTAACATCGATTAAAGCAATGCAATTTTATTTTTTTTTATTCGTATGGCCCTAATCGTTCTAAATGAGAATAACATCATCATCATATTAGTTGAGTTTTCGTTGAAATCTCTTGATCTGTGGTATGGCCAAACTGCAAGCACATGCATATGAAAGAAATGTTAGATTGACTCCGTAAAACCCACATTAGAGCAGAGATTAAATATGATGTGCACAAGAGTTTTCATATTCTCTCTAATATTCATCAAATATGATATAGGTTCTTCAAGATTTCTTGAGCCGAAGCAAAGAAAGTGATATTCTCAGTTATAGAGTCCCTGATATTCATGATCTTCAACTTGAAGATATCAAGGACTTGTTAGAGGACTTGAGGAGTAGTGACGAGGGAAGTCAACTATCATGGAGGTAATGCATATGGTGTGGACTAATATTCAAATTTAAGAAGGCATTTATTTTAGGATGAGTGATTTGAGCAGATTTTACTCACTATCAACATCTAATTGATTATCATTATACTGTAGGCAACCTGATCTGTATGATGAGTCTCCTGGCAGCTCTGAATACAGCACAGAGTCAACTTTCCTGGTGCATACAGCTAGTAATAAAACGGAACAAGCACAAGCTGAGATAGGTTCATTGCATCAAGATATCAGAACTGGGTCACAATCAATTCATATTGGAGAGAAAAAGGATGTTGGTGAATGTGAGAAAGGGGTTATTTTTGGTGCAACCACAAAGCAAGGTAATGAAATCTTATATGGGATACAAGGGCATATACGCTTTCTTTTCTTATTATTTAAGATACCCCACTGAATTAGAATTACTGATAAAATATCTAATCTTATTGCAGGGATATTCATGTCCTGTGATGAACAACCAAACGATGATGGAGTTGTTTCTGCCTCATCAAGTACAGAGTTTGGTTCCCCTCTTCAAGTAACCCCATTGTTCAGATCATTAGCAGCAGGAATCCCCAGCCCAAAATTTTCAGAAAGTGTAAGTTATTCTAAAACTTTGATTTTACCAATAAAGCTATTAGTAATATGGTATTTTATAGCCGCAGCATCAAAGAAGTTTCAGTAATTCAATTAGTAATAGTAGTCGGACTTCCAAGGCTGTAAACTGTCAAGCAGACTGCAGCAAAAGTAGCAGTAGTAGTAACAGTTTGGGACTCACTGATTTGTAGCAGTAGTGTATGAAGTATCCCAGCAACTAAGACTCAGTATTTAGCCATTATAAAAAAAAATCACCAAGGGTTTAAGCTAAACAGTTAGACTTTTAGTGTACTTTTTGTCAGGCCAATGGTGGCTGTGGTAGTTGGTGGAATTAGAGAAGGTGTTGGTGGTTAGAATTTGTGCATGCTAACTATGAACCTACTACTGTTAGTAGCAGTAGTTGAAAAAGGGCTTCATGTGTCTGGTGTTCATGGACATATTAGTACAATTGAATCTACTGATAACGAAGCCAATAATTGTACAGTAGAAGCAACAGTTGTAACTGTTTCAGTATATGGAAAACCTTACTTTTGGGGCTGCCAAGTTAAACCTGACTAAAATTTGGAACTTTATATAAGTTAGGCTCTAGAGACTACTACTATTCTTCAAAGAAAGAATGAGAGAATTATGAATCAAATACTGTGAGGGACATTTTTCCGTGAAAATGTGAGCAAATTACTTGTCCACCTTAATGTTAAGAATGCTCACTGCAGTTAAAAAGGGACCAGAAAAGGGGGGTAGACACGAAACAGAAATTAGAGAAAAGATTTTGAAAATAAGGAAGGAGTATTTTTTTCAAAAAGTAACTAAACTAGTAACTTATTATTATGCTGGTGACTTGGATGAACTCGACTAAAATAGTCGCCTGCTTGGTTTTCTTTAATTACCAGGTGTCTTTCATAAATAATAAGATTACTGCAAATTCTGTAAATGTAGGTGATGCATAGGTGACCCCAAAATAAATCATAAATAAGAACTCCATACTTTCATGTCAAAAAGAAAAAAGAAAAAAAAGAACTCCATAATTTTAACTATGGCCAAGATTTTGAAGTGCTAGCATATGCTTTTGATTATGATTTGCACCAAACTTTGTTTGAAATTAAAAAATTCGAACAATATTATAAAGCACAGCAGGTTTAAGAAGTTCTAGCCCAACACTAAAAATCAAGCAAATTTTGTTGCTTCTGTTATAATCCTTATAGATGATCTTATCACTGCTTCTGTGCTTTTTATGTATCTTCTATATTTCTATATCCTAGTAGCCATAACTCTACCCCATTTTTTCTTCACAAGTTCAACTGTACCTTTGTCTACCACAAATCAGCAAAATACTACACGGCATAAAAGCATAAAATAATGAAACAGCAAAATATCAAGACAGAAAATTTAAGTCTTATATCTGAACAACCACCAAATTCCCTAGGCGCTTAGAGTTGTCAGTTCTGTTGTAGCATTCATCTTAGTGTTGATGACCTATCTAGGTCATGTACATATGCGGAGAAGCTCAGTTCGGCAAAGTGGGTCTGAGATGTTTCCTTGAAGTAATCAATCTAGTGATCTACTGCACAACAAAGGAAACTGAAAGGATGATCAGTTGTTTACATCTAGCTAAAGCTTATTCCGTCCCTCCTCCTGGACAACACTCATTGCACATTAGTGTGTTAATAAATGAAAAGGTGTCAAAACTCCATAATGTCCATCCCAAATTTATTAGTGTGGGCTCTGCCCCTTCGATGTATTGGTAATTTCCTTTGATCTCACAATGAGGGGGTGAAGAACAGGAGAATTGAGGAGGAGATCGGTTAGACTTGCCCTTATGATTTACTTTTTTCTACATATTTGTGTCTGTCTCAAAATTTGATCAAAGACTGACCTCTTATTTTATTGCACTTTTTCTTTTTCTTTCTTTCTCCAGGAAAGGAGCTTCCTACTAAAAACACTTGGAATGGAGTCCCCTTCCCCCAACCCAAGTTCTAATCCTTCACAACCACCAACCTGCAAAAGAGCCCTTCTCCAGAGTCTATAGCCAACCTTTCTGATTTACCTCACAATAGAAAATTTATATGCTCCAGATCCCTTCTTGAGTTCTCGTCTTCTCGTTTGAGTTCAGTTTCTTAGGTTTGCAGCCATTCCGGCCTGAAATTTTACATAGGCATGTTGAGATCTGCATTCCAAGAGCCCCGGATCTAGAATGTTATGGTGCATTTTGCCATTCTCCAACACATCTAACGTGTTCTGTATTTTTTCTTCCCTACCACAGTTACTACCTTGATACTCACATAAAATCCAGTGTGCTCGGTGTGTCACTTTTTTGTTTTTGTTTTTGTTTTTTCTCGTGCTATGTGGTTTTGGGTGTTCAAGTTTTTGGTCTTTATTTATGATTTGTACAGAACCTGTTATATAATCCCTAGTCATTCAGAGTGTAAGTATATATCGGCAGCTCGCCTGTATCCCACCTAGGATATATGACGAAAGACAGAGGAAAGAGGAGAAAAGAAAAGGAAAAAGAAAAAAAAAGTAAAGGAGAATTAACCAGTTGAAATGGATTCCTATATGTTGTTTTTGGGTGTGCAAAAGGTATAGAATAAGGCCTTATTTTTTATTTATTTTCCCCCTGATTTCTGATGTAATGAAACGTAGTATGAATGGATTGCAAGTGTTTTCTGGTTTTGGTGTGCACATACCTCTTCTTGGCTATTTTTCTTCCTTCGATCAATGAAGTACCATGTATATATAAGATGCATATATATCTACACGAAATTGTAATAGAATATGAGAATTCTGCGGCAGGATGCACCAGACACATGCATACAAGGAAGCATCATATACAAGTTTCAAATATAACCTCCCTTTCCCTTGCGTTTCTTGCAAAGAACAAGAGAAAGGAAAACAAAATGGCATGAGATGTTTGAGATAGGAAGCCGTAGTCAACCACTTCATCTCATTTCTCCCAAACACCCAGAGAGAATATCAAATCAGAGAATTCACCCAAAGAAAGAAGCAGAGATTAGAGACACTACGAAACTGAAGAGAGGAGGAAATGGAATGCCTTACTTACAGAAGGCATAGAGTGAGTGCCTTCAATTCTGGTCTGGCTGTGGGATTGGAATGAAGACTCCCTTCTCTTCTCTTCTCTCTCTCTCTCTCTCTCTCTGCTCTTTGAGTTTTCTGCCGAGGAGGAAAGTCAATTGAAGAAGGTGGTTTAAAAAACGTAGCTATTGGGGAAGATCGACCCACGGTGGGTGGGGGTAAGTGGAGGACAAGTATAATTATGACGAAAGCAAAAGCAATTGGTAAAAGTGGGGAGGGAACTCTCTACAAAATAAAGCGCACTCATTTGCCGTTAAACTTTCTCGAGGGAAGCTACTCTTTATTGCTCTTTTAACGCTATTCTTGCCATGCAAAATGGTTTGACCCTTGCTGATAAGACCATCAACTGACCATTGCACCACACTGCAATCATGCTCAGCTTTGCCCACATGAAAAAAGGAAATTACAGAAACAAGGCAAAAACATCTTCATTATTTGCCTTCTAAGTTCCAAAACATCTTTTTTATTTGCTCTTTTTTATATTGAATAGTAGATTCTATCAGCCAACTTATACTTGAGTTGGCTGCATTCATCAGCAAGAGCGCAGGAGAATGCGCTCGAGCGCAATGCTCAAGTGCTATAACAAAATGTTTCAAATCGAGTGCGATCGAGCGCAATAACAGAAAGTGTAGTAACAAAATTCAAGTTGTAAATATTCTTCTAGTTAGTTACTTGTATAGTTGAAGATAGTTGAGAATTAGTTAGTTTGTTAGCTGAAATGAGATTGAAGGTAAAAGAGGGAACACACAACACCCCAGTCAATGTAAGATTTTCTGAAAGTGTAACAGTACCTATGTATGTGACATAGCAATAAAACCATTAGGTAATTTTACATGTGAAAAGGGATATACAACTAATCATGCAAATTCTGTTCCTTATCTTTTCTTGATCAAGGAGACCAATCTCTCGTTGCAAAAAACAAATTCAAATTCAAATTCAAATAATTGATGGATTATGCGCATAAATTGAGTGCAGAGGCAAGACAAGATTTAAATATTACGAGAACTTATCACTTATTTTAATGTGGCATGATATGTGTTTGTCTTGTCTTAATGGATACCATCGTGGCATACTCAAAAACATTTTAAAATGGAATCAATCTGCCAGGCTTTATATAAAAGAACGTACCAAAAACCTGTTTTAAGTTATCATTATTCCACTATTGATTATTACAAGATATATAGAAGAAGTTTAACCAACTAGCATGGCCTGATGGGCAACAAACGCATGACAAAATATTGTGCTTCTCGATAAAGAATCTACAATTACATTGACTGATTTTCGCAAGGATCATCTAAATTAGAAACCATCGAATTTTATGGTTTACTATAAATGATATAGCAAATACGGATAAAATGGCCAGAAAGGAAAAGAGGGAGAATGTTAGAAGTTCAAAAATGGTTACTACACTTTCTCTTCACATGGGCTTTCTCTTCTTCTGCGATCTCTGCAACTTCCTCCACTTGAGGTAGATCTGGTATGACAGCCCAGAGAACACCATGGCAACGCACCCCCATTGCTTTGTTGACAGGGGATTGCCGCTCAGCAGTGAAGAAACCACGATGCTCACAAACTTGCGGGTGGTCGTGATAGTGGTATTAGCAAGGGAGCCAAATCGGCTTATGGTGAGGAATATGAAATTCTGGCCCACTGCCCCACAAAGGCAATAGAGGAAAATGTCCCATGCTGCCTCCGGATGCTGCTTGCAAAACTGGACCGCCTCGAATCCGATACCATGTGGCCAGCCAAACATGTAGATCAGGTTGTAAATGGTGCCCCATAAGTTCATTCCCAGCATAATATCCCAGGCACTTGTTTTTGGGTACCTAAGTCAGAGAAACCAATACAATTGAGAATTATCTTTATACCTTTTCAGATTGGTTTGGTAAGCAAATGAGACAACCTCAGTAATAGAAGCCAATTTGCACACCATGGAACAAAGGTGAAAAGGAGGTGCATACTGCAGGAATTTCAGATCTGACGTGCAAACGATCAACTAAAATATATTGAATGCTTCAAGTTGAAAGACAAGCGAGTTCTATGAGATCATCTACTTAATTAAGCCTCAAATAAACCCCATCTTAGTTTCTTTTCCTATGCCAAATTATTGACTCATGTTCAACAAGCGGCTGTTTAAGGTGAACAGGACTATAGGTAGAAGAGCCAAGAGGGATGAAAGCCAACTTCTTGGCCAAAAGGTGAACTGGGAAGAATTAGTGGTCTGGACCTACTATATGCAGGTAATTTTCTATTGAGATTGGTTTATATGATTGTGATTTTGCTTAAATATTTATTAACATCAATTTATCATGTTAAAGTAGACTTACACCTTACATTTTGTTAATTACAGGTAGAAGACAAAATGATAGAAATATAAGTAGCTCTCTAGTCATTTTGCTAACATTTCTATAGCAAATGACGGCCACCTTTTTTTTTAAAAAAAAAAAAATTATGGCCTTTTCACAAATTAATCAAGTTCTTTCTTGACAGGTAGGTACATGGATTTGGCCTTGAAAATTACTAACACATTGTTTTTTCAGTTAAATTACTTTTTTTTTTATTGCATTTTTCTTTAGTTGCTTATTGACTTTTACACCGGAAGAAGAAAATGAAAGTTGCAACAGTAAAATTTCAACATCATATACAACCAATTGGTTGTACCTTAACAACTAATCAAATCAAAATTGGAGAAAAGGTTTTTCTTAACATACCTTGCAGTTATTGAATCCTGAGTAGCATTCGTAAATCCATCAAATGCAAGGTTTAGGGAACATAGTCCATATCCAAGAGGCGCATTCGGATGTGCCAGCTTGCTAATAGTCTTTGAACTAGTCTGAAATCAACCCAATAATAGATGAGACAAACAATAATAATCAGACAATCATTAACTCTTCCAAAGATGTCCTAAAAACTAAGCATGAAAAATTTAAGAAAGAAAAAAATAGTTGTTTTTAGCATAGGTATAATCATTACCTTTAAGAGTGCGAATGTAGATACTCCTCCAGCAACAAGAAAAGTACAAAGATACTCTGGAAGCGTGTATCTTATACCATAAACTAAAGTACCCATCAGCATTACTGCATAAAAGTAAGATATAACCATTAGTTATTCATGTAGCATGGAAACATTAACCTCCTTGTACAAATAATCCACCCTCAATGGAACAAATAAACACAGCAAGAATAAATTCCTATGATATGTCACAAAATAAGAGGATCCACCTTGTGTGTACAATTATGTAACAGGAATGGGTATCATGACTCAGTTTTTCATTAAACTAATGTGATTGATATCACCTCCAAGTTGCAGGAGAGTGAAGGGAAAGGATTTTGCTTTAGAACAGCATCATTGAGTACTTAATAAACTATCCAAAAGCACATGCATCTAATTTATGTGAATTGGAAAAGAAAGAGCAAACTAAATAAAAAACTCAAACTAAGGTCACAAGATTTTGGTAAAGGGGCCCCCTCTTTCCAAATAAGGCATGGAAATCCACAGTATTGAGCACCATTTGGTATACAGCATGGTCAGGATTAACTACTTGTGCCAATTCAATGCCTTAAAAAGTGTTAGGTGAAGGTGTCCAAACAAATCCCTAGGAGATAAACCTCATCTAAGTAGGATAAATTACGGCATAAGTAATATTCTCTATCTTCCAAATTTTCCAAGAACAATAACAGCAATAACATAATAAAAACCATTCTTTTTCAAAGAGACTTTTAATATATCAAATTCTATTTGGTATACTAGCTGAGCTCCAAATTTCTCTATTCCTTTCACCCAAGAGATCTCATAAAACAAGAGACCTTTACCTAAGGAAGACAGAATATATACAGTTTCATTAAGTCCTCTAATAGTAATCTTTGTTCCGACCAAAAGAAAAATAACAGTCTTTCTCTTTCCTTTACATGTTATAAACAGAAGGATTGAAGGGCACATATAATACAGTTTCACCAGTAAAAGCACGCATAACATGCTGCACGCTTGTTTCAATTCAGTCTGTATAAACTTTTAAATGTCTCACCTGGAATCATTTTTGAGGATTTTGCCAGGACCTACAATTAATTAACAAAAACATCAATATTTACAGCAATAATCAAGAAATATGCATTTCAAGATACAATGATCAACTAATATTGCCACTGCTAAGTAGTATGAAAGCAAATAAAATTGAGAAATTCAAAACACTGATAGATTCAAAGAAACCGACTGCAAATGTGGATGGTTGAGACTACCAATAACCCTTTCTTCCAAACATGAGAAAACTGTCAAATAAAGAGAAAAATACCTGAGCCGGGTAGCTGATGTACTTCAATGCTTCAATTCCCATAGCTGGACCAATTGTGTTGGTAATGCCAGCACTCCAGTATGTCCACCAAGGAGCACCGCCACTACTACCACTGGACCAAAGCTTTATCACTGTTCAAAACACAGGATAACAATGAAATTATATCTTCCATATATGCACTTCCTACAAGTAACATTTTAGCAAACGATAAACCCAAAAAATGAAGGTAAAGTGGAACTCACTTATATATGACCAGATTAAACATACTACATTCTGCGCCAAATTAAGGAATGAAAGGTGTTCGAACCTCTTCCCATCTGGACCAAATCGCTTGGTAGACCTATAATAGTGAGAAAAAAATTATACATTTGGTGCATATATCATTGGTGGCAATCATATTGAAAAGTTCCAGTAAACTGTGTAGCAGAAGCATATGCTAAATAAGCGTTTTATTAGAGAAATGCAGATTAAAAATCTCAAATAAAAATTTTAAGAACCAAAATTAGGAACTTTTTATGTTTGACATTGATTAACAAAAAGCCTTAGAAGAAACTTCGTTCAAATCACGCGATTGCTGCCATTGAAATGGATTAGTACAAGCATAAATTTTAAGGCACAAATTGTGGACAATGCAGGAAACTAAAATCCGAGCATTGCTAGCCTTAATTAAAAAGATTGTATAGAATTCGATAAAGAAAATCACATTTTGCGCATCAGTTAATTTAAACTCTAT
Organism: Carpinus fangiana; assembly: GCA_006937295.1. Taxonomy (NCBI): domain Eukaryota; kingdom Viridiplantae; phylum Streptophyta; class Magnoliopsida; order Fagales; family Betulaceae; genus Carpinus; species Carpinus fangiana. The sequence continues at coordinate 23,391,502 of CM017323.1, forward strand.
AAGCTCTAAATCTATGCGAATTTGAATACAATCTCAACACGATAACAATTACTACCCCTAAAATCACAATGATCACCGCGTGATCTGGACGATCTCCAAACACAATGATCACCCGGTTTTCTATAAGAGATCGGCTCAGCAATATATAATCAAAGCAAAATTTCCGTAAAAAAGAAAGAAAAAAAAGAAAAGAAACAAGAGACTTACAGAGTTTCCTGAAGAACACCTTGATAGATATAGGCAGACCAAATGCCAGCGACGCAAAAGCCCAACACTAGTACACGACGGAGTCCGGCGCCGCGAGCTTCCATTTACTATCGCCGGAGACCACTCAGATCCGGCGGATTTTCCTTTCAACTTTTTTTTAAAAAAATAATTTTCAATGATAAATTAGAGACAAAGGAGAAGAATGCGCGAGAGATCAGAAGCAAAGTGCGGGGATAGTGAAAAAGGAACAATGCGAAATTGGAAAGAAATGCGAACGAAGACGTTGATATAACGAGAAGTGGGAGCGCGAAGCTACGTAGAATTTCCACGTGGACGTTTCTGATTGGTTTGGTGACTTTGGCTGGCGTTTCTCATTGGCTGCACAAACGCGGAGCTCTCTTTTTGGTACAACGACCTCTATTCTGCTCGACAAATGGACTGCCACCGTAATATATAAATAAATAAATATATATATATATACAACACACGGAAAAATCTTCCAAAACTTGTAAACAACAAAAGTTATCCAAAATTTTCATTATAAGAGCATCCAATGCAGTCTCTTCAAAATAATCAAAAACACACTTTTTGTTATTTTAACAGCCTATTTTTTTAGAGCACACTTTTCAGCCTCTCTACTTTAACAATTCACTTTCACTATTTAATTAAAATATTATTTTTCTATTTCCTCCTTTACTTTATTTTTCATTAAAATATTATTTTTCTCTTTCTTCTTTACTTTATTTTGCAGACTTCAACGATTGGGTGAGCATACCAGACGCTCCACCATTAACGAAGGGCTTCACGGTCGGCCACACACCAGTGGCTTTGGACTTCTTCTGGCCTCCCATTCTTTTCTTGGATTCAAAGACTGAGAGACTGGGAGCTCAAAGGGAGAGAGGGAGAGACAGCAAGAGAAAGAAAAAATGGCTTCCACAAAAAAAAAAAAAAAAAACACAGAGGAAAGAAAATGCAGNCCTCCTCTTTCTTTTCTTGGCTTCTTCCCTCTTTCCAATAAGTTTTTCTCTCTTAACAAAAAAAAAAATCTCCCCCTCTATCTCTCTCCACCCATTTCCATGTCTCTTGCTTACACCGAATCAATCAACAAACCAAACCTCCTGGTTATGGAAGAAGAACAACAGCAGCAACAAGAATTAACGAGATATATGGCGATGATTTCTCCTCCGATTAGCCTAGATCAACACTGAAGGAAATTATGGCAAACCCCAAATGGTTTCGGCGACCCCTTGGGCACCAAGGGGTGGCCTGCCCAAGGGGGTGGCTCCAATTTTTTTTTTTTTTTTAAAAAAAATAAAAATTTAATTAGGTGGCCACGTCTCAACTTCTAATTGGTTCACATGTTAGTCCGTTAAGTCAACTAACGGTTAACTGACGGAATGACTAATTTGGTCACTTTTCAAAACCCACAATGACTAATTTGGTCACTTTTCAAACCATAAGGAGGAAAAAATAAAGTTTTCAAATCCTATGGACTAATAAGGTATTTAACCCTAAACTTTACTAAAAACTCATGTGCATTTCATATATTATTAATTGACATATGTCATTTTTATAAACTGAGTTAAAAAAAATTTATTCAACTCAATTTGGAGAAAAACTCTATCCAAAACTAGTAACTACATGACCCTTTGGCATGGCTTCACCTCTAAGGTGTCATGTTTTTCTAAAAAAAATCTATAAAATAATTTTAAAAATTAAAATTTCATTTTTTTATAATTTTTAATTTTACTCCTCCAAACTTCAAATATTAATTCCGCCCCTGCGCTTGACTAATGACCTTAATGGATATGAGAATTTTTTTTTTTTTTTGACATGTCCACACAAGAAGGGGGAGGGGGATTCGAACTAGTGACCTCCACTTTATTAAGCGTAGTCTCAACCAATTGAACTACCTTTTGGAGACATTAATGGATATGAGATTGTAAACTCAAAACCCCTTCCCTTTTCTTCCCTTCCCAGGGCTTCTTATAATTGTCATATACTTCTCAAAAAAAAAATTTAAGGGTAAAATCCACTTAATTCCCTCAAATTACTATTTCAATGATAATCTATCTCTCAAACTATCAATTACGAGTCACCAAGAGGTAACTCAATCAGCTGGGACCATGCCTTATGAAGCGGAGGTCACTAGTTCGAATCCCCCCTCCCCCCTCTTGTGTGGACATATCAAAAAAACAAAAACAAAAACAAAAACAAACAAACAACTATCAATTACGACAATTTACCTTTCAAACTATCAAAACAATGACAATGTACCCCCCAATGCTAGCAAAAGAATGAAATTGCCCCTATATAATTTTCAATTAGACAAAAATACCCTTAAAATTTTGGAAAAAAAAAATTTAGTATTTTTGTTTTTATTTTAGTAAGGGTAATTTTGTCATTTTGTTAAAATTGGAGGTGCATTATCATTGTTTTGGTAGTTTAGGGGGTAAATTATCGTAATTGATAGTTTTGGGAATTAATTGTTATTAGAGTGATAGTTTGAGGGGGTTAAATAAACTTTACCCATTTCTTAACAAGTAACGTGTTATTATTTTATTTAAGGGGTTTGCTAGGAGTTCTCCCCGTAGCGTTCTCCCAGTCTTACATAGAACATGATTTATAAAAAAATAAAATTGTAGTACCTTTTTTTGTCAACAGATTAATTTTTATTAGTTAATATTTAAGTTCTAATACTTTAAAACTTGTTTTTTGATTCAAAACTAAAACATAAGGGTGAAAGGTTAACCCTTTAGGGATGGTATCACCCAAAATAGATTTGATCGTCTTAAATTTAGTGTTAATGTCTAAATTTTGGTACTAATGCCTCAAATTTAGTGCTAATGCCTAAAAAAACTGGTGGTGGAGGCCACTAAAATTTTATTTTTTCTTAAATCATGTTTTACATAAAATTATGAGAACACTAGGGGAGAACCCCTAACATTTTTCTTTATTTAATTAGTATAAAACATATTTTATTCTAATTAGGTCCCTTCATTTCACTTATTTTAAAACAGCATTACTAGCATCTAGAGCAAAACTTGTACGTGGGAGAGAGAGAGGCTCTACCTTCTCCCTATAAACCATTTCTTATCTCTTCATTCGGGCAACAAAACTAGTAAAAAGCTTTGAGGAGGGAATATCTAGATTTAGATCTAGATTTTTCCTCCTCTCTCTTCTACGGTAGCAGTACTCGGTGTTTCCTCTAGTCTCTGTTTCGGGCGGGTGTTTGTTTCAGATCTAAGTTGTATTTCTAGATTTTGCTCCAGATCTAGTTTTCTCTTTCTTAGATTTGCTTTTCTTCATCAGCCTTAGTGCGTCTTCCTGGGGATCTCTTCGATGCCGGGCTCCTCCGCTGCTGCTTGTGAAGTTTTTTAGTATTTTAAGTTTTGTTTTTTTTTATTATTGTGTTTAGGCTACTCACGTCTTAGATCTTGGCTGTTTGATGCAGTTTTGGTACATAAGTTAACTTTAGTTATTTTTCTTGTAATAAGGCATCATGGCCTTTTGGGTTGTGGATAATTTAGTCTCCCTGGCCTTGGGTTGTGGGGGTTTCGTTAGGGGCTACACCTATGTTTTGTTGGTATCTGCTTGTTGCAGATCTGTTCTAATATCGAAAGTCACACATAGGTTAGCCGGTTGGTGAAGTCACAGTTTTGATTATGGTTTTGTCTTGGCCATGGTTAAGATTTGTTAGAGTTTTGTTGCTCTGCGTTGTATAAATTTCATACTTTTGACTTCTACCTTAATGAGATTAGTATTTTCTAAAAAAAACTTGTACCTAGGATTTACTCAACGAATTTAATGGTGAATTAAATTTAAAAAAGAAGATGACATATTGCAATCTTATCCAAATCGTTGCAATTGATCATGTTCGAACTTTCAACCCTTTTCTATGTCTGTTTGATTAATTCCAGTTATCCCATTTCCTACGTGGTGGTCTTCTGTCATTGTTACCGACCAATCACTCTGACTTTGCAGAGAAAAGGTCGTTGAGAGAAGCCCCCGTACCAGCTGGGGCACCTCTTTTGGTGTCCATGTTAAGGAGAATTCGGAAAGATTTTGACCAAGGATGTGGATTACCATGGAATCTTCTATTATTTTAGAGAATATATATATAAGAATATCATCTAAATAAAACTACATATAATGATATAAACCTTTACATATTTAAAAATCTTTATAATAATTAATTATTATTTGGGTTTTTCCTCTTCTAATTTCACTGTCTTTGTACAATAAAAGCATGACTATAATGAAGATTATTTAATTTATTTGTCTCTGTTATCTACTTTTTTGTCACGAAGGTCTTTTCTTTTCTTATCTTTTTTTTTTTCTTTTATTTTAAGTGAACTTTCATTATGACATTCAAAATAATTCAAATCACACAACAATCAGCACTAACAACATCATCAAGGAATATACGGGACTTTTCCATTGAAAGATCGATGTCTTAACTCTTAACCGTGATCACTAGAGCATCCATAGTCCAAGTCAAAGAGGTGTTTTGTGGCATGTTTGATTGATCAAACTTCGATTGAGGGTGTAATTAGGGCCTTTTGTGACTTGATTTCAATCGATCAAGATGTTCTGGCAATGACTACACCCATGCCTAAAAACACCCAAAACCCATAATTCTTCTTACACATGGAGATGTTTGCTCAATTGAACAAGCTACATCTTTAATCAACCGACTTGGCACAATTTTGGGATTTTAAGACTTAAAAAAAAAAATTCTAATGTCCGTTTGATAAGCACCTACTATCCTCATGACAGACTGACAATTTATCTAATTATACTAAAATTCGTCTTTATTATATTTATTTATATTGTTTTAACACAAACCTCTAATTTCTATTTTCTTTTTGGTATTTTATTATTTGAATTGCTATATAAATAAGTAATTGATAAGGTTGAAATATTCTTAATCTTCTAGTCGTGGAGAAAAAGTTAGGCTATAGTTGCCTTTAATAATTAATATGATGTAACACTTTGTGTCATCTACCAACAAAGACAACAAATTCAGATTTTGTTTATTATTATCGTATATATCTTCAAGCAAATCTTAAATTTTTATGTTTTAATCTGCAGTAAGGGTATAAACTGTATAATCTGTATAGTTAATTGAAATTACAGTAACAAACACGATTTACCGCTCGTTATAACGTATAATAAACCTGATTATAATCGCTTATTTAATTTTCTTTGCTCTGTGCGTGACAAATTAATTAAATTTTGTGTCTAATAATTTGTTTTGTTTAAGGTAGAAGAAGTCAGTCGCTAGGTTGCCGTGAAGGATGGGCCTAGTCAAGTCAACTCGTATTCCCAGGAAAAAGAGTAAGAGACCATAGAACCACTCTAGCATTGCCACGTACTATGCTCTAGCAATCTGTATTGCGTGTAATCTGCGTTCGTGTTGGTGTCTTTCACACGTGAATTTTGCAGACAACAGTGGGAACCACAACCATCGAAACTCAAATATGACTGTTGCGGCATACACAAGTGGCAAGCGAATTCTTATGTCACGAGCAGCATGACCAGGCTTTCAGTAAATAAAAATGTCGCTTTTTCTGACCACTCTATAAACATGTGTTAAAGGGTGTGACGTCGAAGTTTATAAAAGACGTGAGTTTTGTTTTTGTTTTTTATTTTTTTTGTTAACACTAACTGATTTTAAAAGGAATGACAGCTCATGATACGATAAATAGTATCAAATCCATGAAGAGGTTGTTTGGCAAAAGACGGTGCTCAATCCGTTGCACTGTTCACATTTTGGGTAAAGCGCTCCATTAGATATGGTGTGATTAACGAGATTAGTTGTAGCAGAAACGTTGTGCTCGTTTGAAAAATTGCTAAGTGTAAAATTTTTCTTTTATCCTTCATGTCAGAGTATTAACGTTTTGGCAATTTCATACCTGAGGATTCTATTGTCATTTAACCTATTATGGCTTGTTGAATACCCCATCAAAGCTAGCAGCTGTCGTGTTACTGTAGACAACACCCAAATCGATGTATGACGCCCATATAGAACTATAGAACATTGGAAAGGCCTACGTATGTTGCCAAACAAGACCGAAGTCATGAGATCGAGTCGTGGGAGTCTCATTGTGAAGAAGATATTGTTGGGAGTTGGGACACAATGTCACTCTTTACAGCCGCTCTAAAAACAGACTCGTTAGACGTGATGTCAAAATCTATAAAATACTCAAGTTAATCTCCCTTAACACTAATTGGTTTTAGATAGAATGACAGCTTACGATTCGATAGTGTAAATTATTTTGGGTGTCTTATGATAATGAGCTAGATTAGACTATATCTTAACTACGGATACGATTCTCATCATCGAGATTCATCTTATTATTAATTTTCAGTTAGTGTTATTATGATTATATGCAAATAAAATAGTCACTTTCATCGTTCATTTTATCTTTTTATATATATAGAGAGAGTAATTAATAGCCAAACTTAATTAGAACGAAGATCTAAAGACAAGAGGTGGAATCAAAGAGAATGTTTCCAATAAAAGAAATGGAATATGAAGTAGTAAAAAGTTAAAAAGGTCAAATTATTAGCTGCTTGAGCTTGTCGTGTAAAAACGGATCCACATTAAGGGTCCACCCCAGTTCTCAACTCCTCTGTGCGACCCTATCTTGTCAACACACTCACCCACGTGTCCAATCAATCTCAATCTTCCAAAATGATTTACCTTTCCTCTCGTATCACACTTTTATTCATTCATCCTCACTTAACTATTATCCTTATTCCTTTCCAAAGACCTGTTCAGACCTAGGCTAGCTTCTTTCTTTCTGGTAGGCCCTGCGGCTGTGGCTGTGGCTGTGTGTGAATCCGGATTGCTCACTCCTTAGCCTTTTCTTTGCTTAGCTCACCATGACGCTGCACTTCTCCTTCCCCAAAATATCCCCATCCACATCCCCCATTTCCCCCATACGGTTTTTGTTAGTATTTATTTATTTCCTTACCTAAACCGCTAAATAACATAAGACTTTTAATATTAAACGGTTTGGTCAACGGTATTGTCGTTTAAAATATAAAAATAAATTAAGGGATGGAATAATACCGATGGTGGACGTAGACCGTGAGCAACAACATCGATAGAGATAGTTATGCATTATTTCTTATTTCTTTTTCTCTCTGTCTTTCAACAGAAATTATAATATTATTAATAATAATAATAAAAATGAAGGAATCTCTCACCAATCTTACGTATATTGTCAAAACATCCTATTTTCCGAGGATAGTTACTACAAATACAAATACACTTAAAAGAGTAATTAAATTAAATATATTAATTGACAAAGTGTTGAAAGTTTTAACTTTTAAGGGCAATTCTCATTGGTTATGTTTGCCAAGAGACCGTACTGCATTTTATAAAGTCCCAAAATTTTTTTCTTAAAATCAACCTCAATATTTTTATTTTTTTTATATCACATCAATCAACTTTTTAATTACTTTTCAAATAAAAAAATAACTACAAAACAAAAAATTTTACTTTTTTATATAAAATATTCTTACTTTTTTCTTCACATCAATTAAATATGTTACAATATCAATCAACTTCTTTTAATCCGGTCTATTCCCAAACACACCCATTGAATTCAGTTCCGTAATCAAAGTTGGTACAAGTTGACACGAAGACAGCAGTCTGTCTAAAAGGGGCATTAAAGCCAATTCACCTACCAAATTATCAATGGTGATGCACACGTCATCGCTGAGTGTTGAGCAAGCCCCCACGCGCTTCGCGATATGTAGAAAGCAAATTGGACTCTTTCTTTGTTTTCGTTATCTCCCACGCTTTCCTTCCCTTCCCCTTTCCGTCTACTCCTCCTCTTCCTCCTCATAATGATTCTTCTTCAGAAAGAAAACCCATTTTATAATTTAGTCACAGTTGAGTTTTGAGTAACTTCGGTGAAGTTTAGTGGCAGACCAAATATCTTCACTTGAACACCCACAAGTCTCAAACTTGCTGTTTCATTTTTTCTTTTCCCTTTTCCTTGCGAGGATTCAGAATCCATGTTTATTTGCTGATTGTTAGCAGCGAAGAGATCGCGTGGTAAAAATAGTTTATTTGGAGAAGATCTTATGGGAAACTGCTTAGATTCTTCAGCTAAAGTGGATACGTCTACTTCTGGTAACGTACAATTTTTCCCCCCTTTAACATAATCAAATATAATGTTTTTGGTGAGTGGGTTTATGAGAATCTGTACAGATTTAGAATTGTGAATTGTTGGGCGTGGTTTGCTGGTTTTAGCTCGTTTTTGGCCTTTCTCTTTTGGTTTGTATTTGGGGTGCGTGGGGTTGAATATTTGAGCTCGTTTTGCTTGGTAGTTGCAAAGCGAACTCTGGCAGGCGTTATGTGAATACTTTCTCTTGTGGTTTTGGTTTTATTTTCTGGTGAAAAATGTTACGAAAATGGTAGATGTTTTTGTACATCATGGCGACTGGGAACGATGGAAGTTTTTGGGTGTTTCTGAATTTCAGCTCTTGTTCAACAATTAGAGTTTAGATACATGTACTGAACCGTTATCCCACCTTTGGTTTTCGGGTTTCAATGCTTATTTAAGTTTTTGGTTCTTTTTTTCTTTGGTGGGGGGAGGAAGAAGAGTAAGAGAAGTGGTTGACTGGAGATCTATATAATATGCCATTATTGGTTTACCTTGCAAAATTTTTACAAACGACCTGTCCGAAAAGTCTAATTTAGCTTGCCATACTCGATGATTTTTTTATTTTTATTTTAAGTTTTGGATTTCAGATGGTGATTAGGATCATTTGTAAAAAGATCTTGACATTTATTTCACGCTTGGTTGCATTGAGCATGTGAATTTGAGTCTTCACGTCATAGCTACCAAGTCTAAGCTCCAAAATGATTCCTGTGGTAGCAAATGGGCCTAAGGGAAAAATAAGGTGATTTTATGTACAAAAATCAGGGAGGTGTTTTAGGCTACATATATGGTCTATAAACACAAACTCAGACTTAATGATTCCATGAGCATCGGAAGAAGTGGTGGATCAAAGGTTCATATAATGTGATTGATAATTAACTTCTTGTGTCACAGTTTTATTGTACGTATACTTGCACCTGTAATTGAACAAGAGGATTAATGGATCATGAGACACGAGCATAAGCTTGTATTAAGGGCTATGTTTATGAATTTGTTAGCACAGTAAAGTTTGCACTAGAATTTCTCTATTTAAGGAATAGTCCAAAACAGGCATGAATTGGAGATTGAATCTCTTGAATTGTTCTTGAATTGTGGTACACTGGTCTCCTTTTGTTGTTAATTCTCTAACAAACTCTTTCTTCTCCAACTAGGATTAGGAGTCTCGAAAACTTCCAGCAAAACAAGCCGTTCATCGGCTCCTTCTAGCCTGACCATTCCATCTTCTTTCAGTGGAAAGAGCAATGCTTCAAGTCTTCCTACTCCAAGGTCAGAAGGTGAAATCTTGTCCTCTCCAAATATGAAACCCTTCTCGTTCTGTGAGCTAAAGAATGCCACCAGAAATTTCCGCCCTGACAGTCTTCTTGGTGAGGGAGGATTTGGTTATGTTTTCAAAGGATGGATTGATGAACACACATTTTCAGCTGCAAAGCCTGGAAGCGGAATGGTTGTTGCTGTTAAAAAGCTTAAACCTGAGGGTTTCCAAGGCCACAAGGAGTGGTTGGTAGGTCTTTTCTTATTCTTCCTCATTTCTTTTTTTGGTTAGATTTTTCTTTGCAACCTTAATATGCCTGGCCGGCCTAATTATTGATCCTATTAATTCCAGACTGAAGTTAATTATCTTGGACAACTTCATCATCCAAATCTGGTTAAGCTAATAGGGTACTGTCTGGAGGGTGAGAACAGGCTTTTGGTATATGAGTTCATGCCTAAAGGGAGCTTAGAGAATCATCTATTTAGAAGTAAGTTATGCGCTCCTGTAATTGTAGGGTAGCATGCTTGTACAATGTTTAGAAGTAAGTTATGCATCCTGTAATTATATGCATATATATATTGTGGTCATTCCTGATATTACAATGTTTAGTAAGTTCTTTAGTATCTGTTTGGTTCCTTAGAAACAAAACCTCTGCTTAATTGGCTATGGGCAGATATTCAAAGCCTCAATTTTATTCTCAATTTTTCTTGTCATCCATACCCATGGTTAGCACTTGTCAATGTCCCTTGACCGACATGCACAGCTCTATCTACGCCTTTTTTATTTTTATTTTAAATTTTGTTGTTTCTGTTGGGTGGTGGTGTGTGCGCATTCATCTACTTTGCAATAGATTACCCTGTTAAATCAGCAAAGGGACAAAACCAGGGACATTAATTAACCAAGGAAAGTTCAAAATGGTTTGAAGATCATCCTGTTCTGCTCCCAAATTTGCCAGAATATCAGCACCTCTATTTTCCTCTCAATGTGAATGAATGAGGAGGCATTGTCATGGGTGCTTGAAGCAAACCTTTTAAGTTCCTAGGAGGAACCATTGGGTCATAATTCATAAGTTGGGTTTAGGAATGAGACTCTATAGCTTACAAGTCTTTGAAAAAGGGCCAGCGGTGAATGGCTGCCTGGACAATCATTAATTGCTATGCTCAATATTCTTGGAGAATACCTGGCACAATCTCAGGAGCAAAAATTGTTATTTCAATCAGTTCAGTATTTATAAATTCAATTTTTTTGGCTCTTTAATACGTTTCTTTTAGCCTACGTGTCTAATATAACTCTCAGTTCGGTTCATAAATGTAATGTTTGGATACTTTGGAAGTTCTTAATGTGGCTGTGAGAATAATTTGTGATCTTTGATGCTATGTGTTATTTAACAGGAGGGCCACAACCACTTTCTTGGGCAATAAGGATCAAAGTGGCAATAGGTGCTGCTAGAGGGCTCTCTTTTCTTCACGAGGCCAAATCACAAGTCATATATCGCGATTTCAAGGCTGCTAATATCCTATTAGATGCGGTATACTAAACAAAGAGGAGGGCAATGTTTTATTTCTTTAGAAGTTGTTTATGCAACATTGTTTCATTATTTATTTAGATTAATTGTTCATTGTGGATGCAGGAGTTCAATGCTAAGCTTTCTGATTTTGGTTTGGCTAAGGCAGGTCCTACTGGTGATAGGACTCATGTCTCTACTCAAGTCATGGGTACTCATGGCTATGCTGCACCTGAATATGTTGCTACAGGTCCGTCAAACACCCATATTATGTATTATCAGTACTATTTAATCATGATCACTCGATCATATATATTGTTGTAGGAGAAAATTTATATGTTAATCTAATGTTTTCTGTTTCAAATTTTATTCCGAAAAGAAAAGAAAAACAAAATCCCCTGTTCCTGAAGTTGCATTCTGGAAACAGAATGTCCAAATCTAAGTATCCTGATTTGTTGAAACAAATAAATTTAAGGTGGAAACCATTAGGTTTGTGTCAATATTTTTATTTTTGCACACCCTTTGTTTAAGTAGGAGAATAGTCTCTGTGGATAAAAGAAAGAATAATAGTGTCTGATTTGTCAAATTGAAGTGTTCACTGAATTGTAATATTGCTAATGCACAATGCTTTATTGGATGGAACTTATTGTGGATGACAAATATCATGGTAAATTTTGCTGAAAGGTTTTTCACTGAACAGGTCGACTGACTGCAAAAAGTGATGTATACAGCTTTGGGGTTGTGTTGCTTGAACTATTGTCGGGACGACGTGCAGTTGATAAGACAAAAGTTGGTATTGAGCAGAATCTGGTAGACTGGGCAAAACCATATTTGGGTGACAAACGGAAACTGTTCCGGATTATGGACACCAAGTTGGAAGGCCAGTACCCCCAGAAGGGAGCCTATACGGCTGCCACCCTTGCTTTACAGTGCCTATGCACTGAAGCTAAAGTCAGGCCTCGAATGGCAGAGGTATTAGAAACACTGGAACGGCTTGAAGCCCCTAAAAACGCTGGCAGGCCCTCCCAATCAGAGCCGCATACAGTTACGCCCGTCCGGAGATCCCCAATGCGTCAACACCATTCTCCTCGAACTTTAACACCCGGTGCATCTCCATTGCCATCCCACCGGCAATCTCCTCGAGTACGTTAGACAAACAACATTTTATCTGTAAATTTCTTGTTTTGTTTCTATGTTGTTTATATAGAATGTAGTATGGACATATATTGACACAATTTTGCACTATTCTAAATTGGTAGTTACCATTTGTATATCCTGAAGGTATGTAGCTTTTTTGTTAAATTGATCTGCTTGTTTAATCCAATTTTTTAAGAATGTCCACGTGTTCACAACTTCTTTAGAATGAGGTTTATTATGTTCTTACACCAACAGGGGCAACTTGTTTATTGCTCTCTGAAGGCACCAATGCATGCGGAGCCTATTTCCCACTTCAATTATTTAATCATGGACTAGATACAATGTCATTTGCAGTTTTTCCTTTTGGTGGTCAGACAAGATTAAATCTACCCTAAGCTACAACTTTGGTATCATGGGGTATATATGATCTTACAAGATGCGGCGTCCCTTTCTTCTATGGAAGTTTTCACTAGAGGGAGGACATGGGGTACATATAGAAGATCTGGATTTCTTCTGATTGCCCATTTCCACGTAGTGCTGCTGTAGTCCCTGTAAGTCGGCTACAACTTCACTCATTGTTGGTCGCTCTTTAGGATCTGAACTAGGGCATCTGAGGATGATCTCAGCAAATTCTTGAACTCCTTCCCTTGGGAAATTCTTTTCAAGTCTCTTGTCGATTACACTATGCATATCCAGCTTGTTGCTAAGATAGGGTTCAGCCCACCGCGCAAGATTCCCCTCCGCCCCATCTGAATGTTTCCTGATTGCACCATATCCAGAAAAGATCTCTAGGAGCACCACTCCAAAGCTGTATATATCAGTTTTTAGCGTCAAATGCCCTGGAAGATAAAAGAAACGTCAGTCCATAGATTTCTCTCTCTCACACGTACCATTGTATGGTTCATGAATGGGCAATACCTGTCCAAACGTATTCGGGAGCAAAGTAACCTCTTGTGCCAAGTATCCTCGAGGAGGAAACGTGGGACTGGTCACCTTCGGGTCCATATTTAGCCAATCCAAAGTCCGAAAGCTTGGCCTTGAAGTCCTGCAATATTAATCTTATACGGTTGATGATTGCAGTGAAGATTCGAGTACATTATAACTATAATCATAAGCATTGAAAAACGGACAATCACAGAAACTCACGACATCCAGGAGGACATTTGAGGCTTTGACATCACGATGAATGATCGGCCTCCCGCGCCGGTGAAGATAATCTAAACCTCTAGCCACCCCAACCGCAATTTTGATTCTTCTGCTCCAGTTAAGCTCTGTATCATCTTCTGTTTAAACCAATCAGCTCAAGTTTAGTTCTGTTGGTACTGCATTATCATGCCTAAATCTAAGCTGTTTAAACGTTCATGCTCAATATCAATGCTTACCCTTCAAAAGATGAGCCTCCAAGCTTCCAAGAGTCACGTACTCATAAACCAAAATTCTATGCTCACCCTCCGAGCAGTACCCTATGAGCTTCACTATATTTGGATGATTTAATCTGCCCAAGAATTTTAATTCGTTCTGCAGCCACAACACATAAATCTTAGAGATCTACAGACAGAGAGAGAGAGAGAGAAACAGACCAGCCATTCATCGTGGCCTTGTGCTCCTCTTTCTCTTAGCCTCTTGACCGCGATGGCAAAAGGACCACCTGGTTTTGCGGCACTCATGGTGCAGTAATTGATATATCCCTTATAAACATCACCAAAACCACCCTGGCCGATAAAATTCTTCCGACTGAATTTTCGGGTGGCAGCTTTTAGGTCCCTGTAGCAAAAGAAATTGAGCTTGTAAGCATGAAGCAATTCATCCTTCCTGCTCGCTCCCATTAGAGGCCATCTTGGAGCTATTGGGTAACCATGGCTTTCATCTTTACCACGCTTTTCTGCACCAAGATACGCCAATGAAATCATCAATGACTATAATCGGAAGAAAAAACTCCATTCATGCACACATTTATGATTTACCTCTCTTTGTGTTTGAAGAAATGAAAGAATTCCTCTCTCGAAGTACTGGTAAACCATGTCTTTCACTTCTTCCATGCTTTTCTGAATCAAGAAACATAAAGAATATTACATAATTTGATTGCATCCACGAAGAAGGCAGCATCCAAGACCAACAATAGGGGAAATACAAATACCTTTCAGAATAGTTGAAGATAGAGTCCAAGTCCTTTCTTGAAATGATTTAGATATTTTCTCGGGGCCAAATATCTGTAACCCATGGACGCCTTGAACATCGGGGCAAATCATGGAAACAAATTTTAGTATCAGAAATACCATAAAAAAGCACTAGAGTTGTGAAATAAACTAAGTTGTACTTGTATCAATAAAGGACATCATGTGTTGTAATTAATGGCAAACCAGTTGAAGATTGTTCGATCCCAACTGGGTGGTTGGGATCCATAACTTCTTTCGTCAAACAATTTCCCATAAACCCAGTTGATAAAACTCACGCGAGAGAGAGAATCCACAAGCCTTAGTCGAACAATGAAATTATAAATCATATATGGATGGAAACTGAGTAAGCGTACGTGGACTGTGGACAGGTGGAAGATAAACTTCAAATTAATTAATTACCATAGGCCTTGTGAAAGATGTTTTGGTGAAATCTATGTGATATCATCGAAATCGATGATATCAATGTTTGAAGTTTTTTTTTTTTTTTTGAAAGAAATCAATGTTTGAAGTTGGAAGATAAACGTCTGCTTCTTTTCATAAATCATATATCCAACATATTCGACCGTTGCCATGAAGAAAAAGCGGCGCATATTCGACCCTTGGCGATTCCAATGTTTCCTGGCCCTTGGGCATGTCATTGTGATGTTCATGACAACATTGTGGGACACATCAAGATGTTCATAACAACCGTAGATCAGGAGCAGAGTGATTAAATGGCAACGATTATATATATATATATATATATTAATATTTAGGCATTACTAGCCACTTAATTATCTTCGTCATTAGAAACTTACTAAACAGTATTTACAATATTAAAAGTATCTTCAAAGATGTGGAAAATGAAATCTGAATTTCGTAAAATTCATTTAACATTATAAACAATCTAACTGATTCCTACATGTTCTCAAGGAGTAGCTCAATCGGCTGAAAATTACGCCTCATGAAGCAAATGCCACTAGTTTGAATTCCCATCCTCCCTCTTGTGCGAATATGTCAAGAAAATAAAAACCGATTCCCACATGTCATGATTTTTTTTTGGACATCATTAATTAGATGTCTTTAAGGTGCTACCCTGTTAGGTCATGTTCAAATCATGAAACCAGATCACAAGAAACTCCGGAAGAAGAACTCTGAAACCCTTGTAGGTAGGGGTGGGCATCTTCCCCGCGTGCCGCATACCGGCCATGTGCCGACCGTCGGCCGACCGTCGCCGACAATACACAGGACGGTAGGCGGTATGGTTTTTGGGGAAGTCGGTTTTTGACCGACACCGCCCCGACAATCAACTTTCATCTTCCTCCTTCAATCCCCACCTCTTTTTCTCTCTCTCTTTCAAAAGTTTGAGAAACATGAGTTGTGTGAATCTGAGTACATGGGTCCAAACCTGTTCGATGTTCAGCAAGCAGGCAGATTTAGATCCCCATCTTTCCAAAATATACCCATTTCGTTCATACCCCCAAAATGACGACGACCTATCTCGTCTGTCTCCGTCTATGCGCTGCTCACCAAGTCGAACACTCTCAGAGAAGAAGAAGAATCAGAATCAGAGGCAAGGACTTTCAATTTTAAGACCTACATGTTCCAGAAGGCCAATTCTGTCAACCAAGCCCTTGACGCCCCAAACCGACTGTAACCGACCGAAACCGTGACTGACTTGTCGGTGTCGGTAGGTTTCGGTAGAGTGGTTCGGTCGGTAAAGTCGGTGAAATTACCGACTTTACCGACTTCAGTGCGGTCAAGCAAAATCCCTTCCGACTTTCTCTGAAATCGACCGATGCCCACCCCTACTTGTAGGTAGAACGACCACCAGTACACCATCACGTACTGAGAAGGTTGAAATAGAGAAGCCGACGAGCAAGTGAGCAACCAATCCATAACGAACAAAACCGGCATAAGAACACCATAAGCCAAGGTCTCCACCAACAAGTAAATCAACAAAAATACAAGGAGACAAAGGCCCAAATAGAAAAACACCAAAAACAAAAAACCAGAGAAAACAACAAAAGTAGAGTAGCGTACCATATGCTTGAGTGTATGTGTTAGTCACGAGAATGGGATTAAATGGGAAGGTGGCACTGTGTTAGCATATACAGAAACATGAATGCAGGGGATTACTTTGTGGATTTAGTGTAAGTGCCGGTAAAAATTAGAGTCCACATTTAATTTAACTTTATGATGTAGCGTGACTTAGGGGGTGTTTGTTAAACGCCCACACACTCCCCCAAGTCTGAAAACTTACACTGTTCATGGTAGGGACGGCACCTTTCGTAAATCAAAAAAACATGAGCTCGGCAGGTTTGAAACTTTTTTTTCATCATTTTCCATTTTTACCCTTTTATCCGTAGCACTCATTAGTTCCCATTGAGAAATTGTGAGGACATTACAGTAATTTGATAGCAAGGTTCGACTGACGTGTGCTAACTGGGCAGGCAGCAAATTGTGTATTGGGTAGAGAGAGGAACAGTGCACAATGGTTGGGAAGTGTGCGGTAGGTTAACAAACAAGGCCTTAGTGGGCTGCAGTGAATAACAACATTAAACAACGGATATGTATTTCTAAATCTAAATTCTATCAATGATCCAAGGAAATCTTCTCTAAAAGCTTGAATATCATGAAGGAACTCAACTCTAAGTAGTTCTTATTAAACAAATTCAATAATAAACAATAACTGCATCTTTGGAGGCTATAAGCATGTATTTATAGGCCCTCAAACCCTAAACCTAATTAAAATACGAAATAAACTCAAAATTGGACTTCTACAGAGGTTGTCCAGATGGCACTTAAGTCCGTCCAGACTGCCACGGACAAAAACGAACTTCTACGGAGGGGCTCGTATGCAATCTCATCCGGATGAGCCTCTTTGGTTGCTCCTTGGCTGCAATTGCACACGAACATTTTTGCCCAACTTTCTAGTCTTCTCTTTGCAGCCCGTTTTGACTTAGTAAACATCGGAATTAGTCAAACTTTGTGAAACATGACTTTGTAGATATTTGGGTTAGCTTTCCAAATCCATAAAGCTTGCTCCAATCAAAGGTCTGAAACTCTAGATATAACATTTTTAGTAAAATTCGTTTGGTGCAAATTTTAGTAAAACACGAAAGTAACGGATAGTCTTCATACGAGAACTTCAGACGACGGTCTCGGGTTGAGGACCATTCGGACCGGCTGCAGACGAGCTTGTAGACGAGGCTCGTTGATCTACATCACTTTCTCCTTCGCTTTTATGGAACACTTAAAAATTAAATTAAACTCTTAAAAACATAAGTGTTGTAGGGTTTTTTTTTTTTGGTACACTAAGCTAAATCCTTTGTTCGTACTTCACATGCACAATGCCGAAATGCTCACAAAACATAAAATTACTTATTATTAATTAAGAGTTCCAAGGATAGACATCTTATCCTTTAGAATTGTATTCTCATTTCAACTATTCTTGTAAGCCAGGCACCTTATGGGAATAGGAAATTAACCATAATAATTACGACTGAGAAGATCGATAGATTGAGCACCAATATATTTATAGGCTTGCACAAAAATGTCAGTTGCCTCCCAGAGTTCCCCCAAACACTTCAGTAGAGCTAGAGCCCAGAGGGTCTTAGAATTACGAGCCCCAGTGAAGTGGTCAAGGGAACTCAAGGGGACAGATGACGTACGCACCATTTCTCTTGGTGGTCATCAGGTTTCCTGGTAAGAAAATGCACAGCAAAACCTATTATTTATACTACTACTACTGGAGGGTTCTCTGTGTTTATTCATTCATGCATTCATATACACACAAAAAAAAGAAATGCCACTTAGGGAGGATGATGATGATGAGATAATATCCACGCACTTACACGAACCTGGTCAGAATTGTGGGTAAGATGGAGGCTAGGGAAGAATATCGAGGTGAGTGGTCTTCATGCTCTCCCAAGCCTTTTCTGCTCTCTCTCTCTCTCTCGTTTCTAGCTAAGGCCTCTTCAATCTTTTTTATATAAACGAATTAAGCTTAATCAACTCTTATACTATAATTAGAATGAAATCTTGAAGTAGCTAGTAGTCGATCTCTCATGAGTGCATTAGGTTAATGGCATGCAATAGATAAATAAGCTGTAGCTAGGGCATAGCTAATTAAGAAGATTGAGTCCGAGATTCGATAGATGGTCAGAAAAGCAGTGGTCCAGATACTTGGAGCATTGATGCCGACTTAGCGAAACCTTCCAGTTTCTAATATGGCCTTAATAGGCTGACATAAAAGTCCCAAATTTTGTGACCACAATTGGGTAATTGTGTACGTAATGGAACCTATAAAGATCTGGGGCTTGATTCGATTCAATTGATATTGAGAAAAAAAAAAAAATGGGTGGAAAAGGAAAGGCTGGGATACAATTAAGATTCTTAGGATCAACCTAGTCCACAGTTGTGTCCAGGTTCACGAATCACGGCCACGCCTTTATCTTCTCTCCGCGATCTACGGAGAACCAAGCACCAACATATGCAACTAATTAACATACGAAACACTCTATAAATACTAAGTTGTTATAGCCATTGCCTCACCAAACAACCATAAGGAGTTACAGCACATCGGGTGTCCCCTAGAGTTCTCCTGAACGCTTCATTGGGGACTCATCTCTTCAGACAAGAGGGATGCCAGATTTCCCTACTGAAGTGTTTGGGGGAACTCCTGGTGTCATTTGATATTATACTTATTCTTCAGAGTTCAGACTGCATGAAAAGGTGGGTCACAATATTATTAATAACCAAAAAAATACCTAGCTCTTTATTAGGCACTGTGTGTATATATATATATATATGATATTTTTCCATTCACCGATTGGTAGTTTTACGTAGTACAGGTTTGAGTTTATGTTGCAGTACTGTTCTTGCACCAGGCAATAGCAGGTTTCTGTATTGCTGTTTTTAGGTTGCTCGTAAAATAATAATTACTAGCCTTTTCTACTTCTTTTTTGCTAATTAAGAACTTGTCAGTCTTGCTACAAAGTGGGAAAAAGATTGCTTAGTTTTCTATACCAAAAATTTGCTTGCATACTAAAGTATATCCACAAGCTAGCGGGTGATCAATTAGCTAGTAGAAATTTATGGTATATATATATAGTCTTTGGCCACAGTGAAGTCTGTAATTAAATTCATTGCTTTACATGGGAGTTCTGGACTAATTTTGTGAAACGTGAGATCCAAATGCACGGTATTGATCTTTTGAAATAATTGGGTTGTTGATGATAGTGAATAATGATAAGTTTTAGGTTATCGGTAAAATACCTGCAGGAATTCAAAGATGTGGCCCAAGCCCAAGCTAGTGACATTGTTATGCTATATAATAAATTTTCGTCATGTTGTGAGGCTCATTAACTTGAGATCTGATGTTTGAGGCAATGATGTAGCTCAGTATTCAAAATGGAATTTTTATTTTTTTATATGTTAAAGCTATGAATTGGTTAGTTTTCTCTTGTGCAGATTAATCTTTTGTTTCTTCTTCTATCCTAAGTTGGATCAGAAAGGCTTAAGCAGTGGGACATATATAGTGCCTGCCACAATATATATGTACGCCCTGTTCTTGGTGGATCAGAGGAGTATAAAGCTGCTTTGACAAGTACTCAAAATTGGTGATTGCTCATTAATGGTTTTAGAATTTCAAATGGTTCCTAAGAGGTAGCTCAATCGGCTAGAACTATGTCTAATGAAGTGGAGATCACTAGTTCGAGTCCTCTTCCCCCCTCTTGTGCGGACATGCATGTCAAAAAAAAAAAAAAAAGAAAAGAAAAAGAATTTCAAATGGCATAAGGCATGCAGTCATTGAATGATTTTTAGGTGTCTTTTTTTGAAGAATGATTTTGATCATTTTGAGTCAAGAGAGACATTACAAGAAATTTGGTCTTCAGGGGCGACTTTATTTGAACACTAAAAGTCTAAAAGTGAATGCTGTGTAGACAAATGTTGATGATTGTTTTTGCCATTTTTTTTATGTAGTTTCAGAACCTTGGTAATTAATGCATGTGAATGAGTGTTGTGTTAAAAGGTATTTGTCGATTGAATACTTGTATAATGTTGTTCTCTATTATTTTTTTTTTTTCAAAAAATAAAAATAAAACAAAGTTATTAGTGACGACATACTAAGTCTCAGCTGATAACTCATTATCAACAACATGTCGATTTATGTTCTTATATTTTTTTTATGATGACCTATAATGTTATTTGTGACGATAAAATTAAGGTCGTCGTTGATACGAAAATATCAAAGACAACATGAAAGTAATCGCAAATTACCTTTCATCACAAAGCAAGAATGACGATTTAATAGTGACAACAAAGGTCGATCATTCGCAACTTTTACAATTAGTGGTTGATTGCGTGATTATTACACCGTGATTTACATGCATAAAATGAAAATAAGTATCTAATTGCTTGTCATGGCCCCACCATTGTAACATATTGAGAAACTTTTGTGAAATAAATTTTTGGCATGCCATGCCAATTACATAAACTTGACCTTGTGGCCCATAGATGCATTTGTGAGTTTCTACCTTGGATCTGTTCGTTATTGCAATATCTACCTTGGAATTGTGACCAGCACAACCACTAATGGGTGTGGTCATCCTTGTTCGCATTATCTAGTTGGGTGGATGTCTTGCTATGTGCATTGTCAGGACACCTTGAATGTACAAGAGATCCCATGGGACACACAAGCCTACATATATATAGGCCATATTGAACATAGTTATGACTTTGTATGTGTGTACGTATATCAAATTGTGTAACGCATGGCCATGATTTTCTGTCTTGATGTATATAAAGATTATGAATTGATGTATGTGATGTTTTCTTTTTAGTTGTGTTAACAGAGGGTTTACCAACGAAATTTTGTTCAACTATCAACGAGGATTTATGCTTACTACTAAACCTTGGGCTTACTCTTGTGTGTGTTTTTACCTAAAAGATGGTGATATGGGGCCCACATCTGAGATTGACGCTCAGGGACCTTATTGAGGAGCAACGCCTGAGTTGGCGTTTCGGACAAGCATTTGTGGGAGTACCTGTCGTGTCCTACGATTTCTCGTGCAGCATGTTCTACGTATATATATATATATGCTTCTAAGATAGTTTGCTTTTTGCTTTTTAATTTGCTTTTATTATCTGTAACTGTAACGTTGTTGTGTTACTTTCCTGTAACATGTTTGTGTTGGCTTCTGTTAACTCCGATCCAGTTAGGTTTTGGACTCTTCATCCATGTTGTCTATTTTTGGTTTTTGTTTGGAAACCTTCCTTCCACTGTTACCGTGCATCTATATCTCCATGGCTTTTGCATAAGTCTGTTTAGATGCTTCATAGGAGTATTCGTACTCCCCATTAGATTGCGCCGTGGCAAGGGCCTTCTCGGATTGCATTTGCAGATGCTTTTCTTTTCCACCTTCACTGAGGAGTTTGTAGCCTTCTGGATTGGATTAATCTGTCTAAAGCTTCTTAGCTTTGTATGTCTGTCCTGTATCTTTCTTGCTCTTATGTTTTAATGTTAAGTGGTTTGTTTTAAAAAAAAAAAAAAAGAAGATAGTTTTTATCAAGAATAATCTCAAATTTATAGAACATATATATCATTGATAAAGCAAAAGAACTCAATTCAGATTTTCATGCTCAATTACCCAAGTATTTTTGGGTTGATGCTTTCATGACTACTGTATATCTCATCAATTGGCTACCATCCTCAGTTCTTAAAATAGAGACACCATTTTTTAAATTACATGGAACTCATCCTGATTATAACTCACTGAAGGTTTTTGGATGTAGGTGTTTTCCTTATTTACGTGACTATGCCAAGAACAAGTTTGCCCCCAAATCCTATCCTTGTGTGTTCCTTGGTTATAGTCCTGTGCACAAAGGCTATAGATGCCTTCATCCACCCTCGAAGAGAGTCTATTTATCTCGCCATGTTATTTTTGATGAAAAAATATTTCCTTATGCTGACCCAAAATTGTTGTTTTCTCCTGCACAACAAAATAGTATTTTTTCTACATTTTCAGAATTTGCAGATGGATTTTTCCAATCTTCTTCTCTGGGGCTCTCGGATGACTTCCCTGGGCAATCTAGTGGTGACCACACACCACAAATGAATGTTGTCTCTTCACCAACAAGTGGGGCCTCTCCTTTCATTTTTCAACAATCTCATGATGGCCCAAGTCTGATTAGCCACACACCAGCTAGAAGATTCTTGGAACCATGCAATAGTCCACCAAATGATAACACCCACTCACCAGCTAGAGGGGCCTTAGACTCGTGTAGCAGTCCACCAAATGACACCACCCAAAACGCCCCAACCATAGTAGACAACCAAGATGCATCTTCTCCAACTGCCAACGCAACTGCCACCCACACAGCTGACAACACTGATGCTCAAATTGTCTCATCACTTGAAAGTTCTCAGCTTGATTCCTCTTCAGTGGACACTTCGTTAAACAACACTCAAGTGCTTCCTTCGCCAATCTCTGTTCACTCGGGTGAGTTATACATTGATTTGCCTCAACTTCCCGTGGAATCATGCACTGGAGGCTCCTCATCTCTCAATGTTCATCCGATGATCACTCGACGTAAAGCTCGTACACACCTTGGCTTATTCAGTTCACGCTCACCATCTCCCTTGGAACCTCATAATCTCTCTTCAGCGTTACAAAGTCCTCATTGGCTGCAAGCTATGCGAGAGGAGCTAACTGCTCTTCATCACCAACACACCTGGGATCTTGTTCCTTGTCATGATTCTATGAATATTGTGGGCTCCCGCTGGGTCTTCAAAACTAAACTCAAGTCGGATGGCTCCGTTGAGCGCTTTAAAGCCAGGTTGGTTGCCAAAGGTTACGGTTAATTGGAAGGTATAGATTTTACGGAAACTTTTAGTCCTGTTATAAAACCTACTACTATACGACTTGTCTTATCTCTAGCTGTTACTCATGGTTGGCCCATTCGCCAATTGGATGTTAAGAATGCTTTCTTGCATGGCCATCTTAAAGAGGTTGTCTACATGGAGCAACCCCCTGGATTTTCTAATCCCACTTTTCCTACTCATGTTTGTCGCCTTCGCAAGGCTATTTATGGACTCAAACAAGCACCTCGTGCTTGGTTTGATCGATTTAGCTCTTTTTTGTTACATCTTGGTTTTTGAGTCGCTCCATCCATATAATTCTTCTATATATTAAGGAGAAATACGAAAGGAAGGCTTAAACTTCAACGGTACAATTTCTCTCATAAAGGAAAGTTTATGATGTTTCCAACGGTAACATGTGTCCATATGGGAGATTCCATACTATCCATAATATTGCAATACCCTTGAAGATCCACAACGTACAGAAATGTCCACCAATATCCACAACGGTAATATTAGAATTAATATCTTCACAAATATCCATAATATCTTCCTAAACCAAACCAATATCTGAATTGGGTTCTTTTGCTTTATCAATCATAACTGAAGGATCTCCTTCACAAAGATTGTATTAACGGTGTGGATCACTCCCCCCTCATCAAATCTCTAATTTTTGGCTAAAATACCATATTTAGCTCAACAACCAAGCCATTATCCCAAGTATAAATTAGATAGATTCAATTATTGTATATTGGACAAACTTTTCTCAAATGAACTAAATTTAGGCATCGAAGTGAGACTCGTTGGCACCCTACTGGCGAATTCCCTTAATTGGTCATGTTGTGTTGCAGGAACGCGAAGATTGAAGATCAAAGGCACACCCGGCCCGAAGAATACAAAGAACATGCAGATCTCAATAGTCAGAGACTGTTAGACAAAAAAAATGTCTTAACAGTTTTTTTGTTTGTTTTTAATGGTGATCAATTTATATATATATATAGCTCCATGATGACTTAGATTATATTTGTATCTCTTTTAATTTGATGACTTAATCAAGTTTCGGTGTATGCTCGTACTGAAATGGGATTTGTGGTGATACATTTTAGTTTATGTTTATGATGTTTGAAGTTATATATTGATGGTTTAAGAAGTTTAGTTGTTGCTTTGGTTTAAATTTGAGTTTTTTTTTTTTTTTTTGACATGTCCGCACAATAGGGGGGAGGAGAGATTCGAACTAATGACCACTGCTTCATTAAGCATGATCCTAGCCGATTGAGCTACCTCTTGGGGACGGTTTAAATTTGAGTTGAGTCGAGTTGTTGTTTTAAAAAAAAAATGACACACCTTTTCGCTGCACAACTATGATGATCAAGGAGCTGAGTTAACGATGGTGCCTTGTCGATCACAACATCAACTCCAGCGGCGTTGGAAAATAAACGGCATAACCACAAAAATGAAAAATGTAGACAAAATAAGATACGTACGTAAATGATCAGATATATAATTAAAATATTTACACGAAGCTAGCATATATATTTATATATATAGTTTGCTAATTGCTAATTAATTTGCTGCCACTTCTTGAAATCTCTCTTCTGATTCAAAATCATGCATGGTGCAACTTGTATTCCCCTGGAGGAGGAAAAAAAATATTAAGGGATACAATGAAGCAAAGTAAGAAGAAAGAGTGAGCTCGCAGAAGCAACAAATTAAAGCCCTACCAATTAATCAGGCATTATATTCTAAAAACAAGACTGACTTAGGGATGGAGGTGTTATAAATAATCATGCATAAACTCACTTTCACCTTCGTTCATCATCAAACTTTTAAAAATTTTGCGAATAGTTTGAAGTTTGATGGTCAATACCTTGGCATTACCTTGATACCCATTCTGTAATACATCCCAAGCATCTTTCGACTTTGTTGCAACAGCAGCTCGGGGAAAGATGGATTCATCCATTGCTTGTTAAATGAAAAACAACACCTTGACATCTTTCTTCCAAAGCTCTTTTAAGTGTATTTGTTGAAATACTAGTTTCTGTATAACCTTTCTCAACTAAATTCCATAAGTCTTAATTGGGAGACAAGAGAGTCTTCAATTTATACTCCAAATGTCATACCCAGCTCCTTGAAGGAGTGAGAGTGATGGCTATCGGGAGTTAACACAGTTACTTGTCATGAATCTTGCTTTAATATCGGATGTGAAAAATTAGAAAGATAGATGCACAAGAAATAGTCTTCTCTTAATTACAACTAATAGGATGAGAAAGGTAAAACAAAGTGAAATCAGATATATTTTGGATACAATTAATATTATAATTTATTAAGTAAAACATTTAAATAGACTACGTAGAATTAAACCACTTACTCCTAAAAACAAGGACCCACTTAATTAACCACTATATTAAAATAACATGGATTACTAAGTAACTAAACTCCTAGACTCAAGGACTTCAACGACTATATATCCAATGAACCAAGAAGGCATCACAATCCTAGTACTGATCTATACATTGGCTGTTACATAATGAGGCACGTTAATTAATTAACTTCTTCAGCAAAGAGGATCTACTTAGGTAGTAATGATTTCATGTATATAATAGATTAAACTCCCGAATTTTTTATATAGAAAACTAAGAATTCTTGTACAACTTGTTGCCTGGTGCAAGAACAGTACTACTGCAACATAAACTCAAACCTGTACTAACGTAAAACTACCGGCCAGTTGGTGAATGTAAAAATATCATATATGCACATTGCCTAATAACAAGCTGTGGTTTTTTCTTTTTTATATAAATATATTGTGACCAACCTTTTCATGCACTCCGAATTTTGAAGAATAAGTTTATATAATATCAAATGACACTAGGAGTTCCCCCAAACACTTCAGTAGGGAAATCTGACATCCCTCTTGTCTGAAGAGATGAGTCCCCAATGAAGCGTTCAGGAGAACTCTAGGGGACATCCGATGTGCTGTAACTCCTTTATGGTTGCTTGGTAAGGCAATGGCTTTAACAACCTAGTATTTAAAAATAGAGAGTTTCGTATGTTAATTAGTTGCATATGTTGGTGCGTGGTTCTCCATAGATCGCGGAGAGAAGATAAAGGCGTGGCCGTGAACCTGGACACAACTGTGGACTAGGTTGATCCTAAGAATCTTAATTGCATCCCAGCCTTTCCTTTTCACCTTTTTTCTCAATATCAATTGATACGAATCAAGCCCCATATCTTTATAGCTTCCATTACGTACACCCCATTGTGGTCACAAAATTTGGGACTTTTATGTCAGCCTATTAAGGCCATATTAGAAACTGGACAGTTTCGCCAAGCGGCATCAATGCTCCAAGTATCTGGACCACTCCTTTTTTGACCATCTATGGAATCTCGGACTCAATCTTCCAAATTAGCTATGCCCTAGCTACGGCTAATTATTTATCTATTGCATGCCATTAACCTAGCTAATGCACTCATGAGAGATCGAGTACTAGCTACTTCAAGATTTCATTCTAATTATAGTATAAGAGCTGATTAAGCTTCATTTATATGAAAAAAGATTGAAGAGGATTGATCTAGGCCTTAGCTTGAAACGAGAGAGAGCAGAAAAGGCTTGGGAGAGCATGAAGACCACTCACCTCGATATTCTTCCCTAGCCTCCATCTTACCCACAATTCTGACCAGGTTCAGATTGAGATATTATCTCATCATCATCTTCAAGTAGTAGTGTTTGTTCTCCTCCGCAAGTGGCATATTTTTTTTGTGTATATGAATGATCACAGAGAACCCCCCAGTAGTAGTATAAATAGTAGGTTTTGCTGTGCATTTTCTTATTAGGAAACCTGATGACCACCAAGAGAAATGGAGCGAACGTCATCTGTCCCCTTGAGTTCCCTTGACCACTTCACTGGGGCTCTTCTTCTGAGACCCTTAAATAATGAAGAGAAATTCGGGTCTAGCTCTACTGAAGTGTTTGGGGGAACTCTGGGTGGCAACTGACATTTTTGTGCAAGCCAGCCTAGCTACTACGTACTACTTCTAAATATTGGTATTATTATGCTTCATATCCTACTCCTATTTTAATGTCCTTCCACTTCCTTGCATCGAGCATCCTGGGTTTTTTTTTTTTGTATTTGTATTTGTATTTGTATTTGTATCTTAATTATAATGAACTGATCGGTATATATATGCTAGGCTGCTAGCTAGCCTCTCCAATATATCCTGCTGTTTGCTCGAGTTTAAGAAACATGCACCCGTACGTCAAATTTCAACAAAATCCTTTGTTAATTTACTAATTCACTTTTTCTTCTTTTTTTTTTTGGGTGAAATTTTGTTATGTGGGATTTTTAGGTTAATAGGATAATTCGAGAAACCAGCCTCCGTAGGATATTTTAAGAAATCTGAAGCCTCCTTATAAAATTAAAATATGACTATTTTTTTTTTTTTTTTTTTTAATGAAAGAACCTAAGGTGCCTTAATTATATGCTAATACAGTGACTCCAACTTTGGTGAGGCCGTATCTAGCTAGCTACTCGTCTGATAGTCTCTCTTGCTAGAGAATAACTTCAGTTCGGATGTGGCAAAAATGGAGGATTTTTTGCCCACCACTCACAAGCTGACACCTCAGCTAAAGGGAGAAAAATGCAAAAAAAAACTCTACATCCTACAGCATGAGACCCACGTCCATCCTAAAGAAGAAAGAAAAGAGAAAGAAGAGAAAGAAGGAAAAGGAAGAAGGAAGCACGACTGACCCACAGTGTAGAGCCGACCCACGGCCGGCCTGGATCTGGCTGGCCATTGACGCTCCGCCCAGCTACGCCACCCTCATCTTCTCCGGCGGATCCCGGACCCCTTAAGGGTTAACTTTCAAAATTTAGGTTTTAGTTTTAAATCCAAAAACGATTTTTTAGGCATTAGAATCGAGTTTTGAGGCATTAGAAACGGAGCTTGATGCATTAGAATCGATTTTTGAGGTTGAGTTTGTGTTTTTTGGTTGGGTTTGGCCTTAAATGAAGAACATCGCCGGAGATGGTTTGGCCGGAGATGGTGGGTGATGGCTGGGTCACGGTCAGACTCAATCATGGGTCTGTCGTGACCCAGCCGCTGGGTCAGCCGTCGCCGGTGAGTGTTGGTGGGTTTTTCGTCCTCCGCCTGTTATTTCTATCTCTAGTTTCATTTTCGTCCTCCGCCTGTTATCCAGTGTTTTGGTTTCATTTTCTTAAGGTGCATTAGGTGAGGTGTCAACATTTTAATGGAAGGCAAAAAACATGCATTTTTTGCCATGACCGTATAGTAGCTACTCTCCTCTTGCTATCTCTCAATCTAAATAATTTCACTTTGGAAGGTGATTCACAAGTGGTGGTTATGGCTCTTCAACATTTTTTCCTTGTGCAAGATTAGAAAATTGTTGATTCTATCTCTGACTCTATCTCTTCCATTCTAGCCTCTTCCTATTAGGAGGCTAAAAATATTCACAAAAGTGTCAACTTCTGCGCTCACCATATGACTTATTGGGCTGCGCATGGTTAGATCTCATCCTAACTGCATTCTCACTTATTTTTCCTTTTCCTATGTTTTCCCATTTGTAGTGAAAAAAATTCACGCTCTTTGCTTGTAATGCTTTCCTTTAGTTTTGTTGTTTTCGTTTTGCTTTCTTGGAATGTACTTAAATAAAATAAAATACAGTCCACATATTCGTTGTTCGGCTTCCACTTCCCACTAATTAATCCCCATTCTCGTCACATGCACAGTCGAGCATATGGTACACCCACTCAGTGGCGGGGTCGCCCCCCACCCCCACAAAAAAAAACTATCCTCCAATAAGAGAAACAAATATGGCCTCCCAATCAGAGGAAAAAAAAAAACTTATGTTTGGATCTTCATCTTTAGAAAGATAGAAATATAAATTAGATTTGGTTCATATCAAGCCTAATTTTTTATTATAAGTGACACGTCTTACACTATGATGGGTGCTAAGGCACATTAACGAACAAGAATTTATCCCCCTCGATCCCCGCCCTTTAATTTATA
Source organism: Carpinus fangiana (assembly GCA_006937295.1). Lineage (NCBI taxonomy): Eukaryota > Viridiplantae > Streptophyta > Magnoliopsida > Fagales > Betulaceae > Carpinus > Carpinus fangiana. Next base: position 23,420,831 of record CM017323.1, read on the forward strand.
TTAGAATTTATTGAATAAATTCAACATGAACGTACACCCATAAAAAACAAGACCACCTAAAAGTTAGAAGATGCCTACACAAAACTAATAGATACCTCAAAAAACCCCACGCATGAAGCTGATAAGTAAGAATATATAATGGGTTAGATGAAGGGTAGAGAATAACATTAATTGTAGTGAGTAGCCAAAAGCTTACGTACGGTTTACCCATACTTGTGCTTCTCGATGGACTATATAAATGGTCTGTCATTTTTTAACATTTGGGTACAAATTAAGGCGTACATGCAGGAATTCGCACGTATAAATACGGTAATACATACATGCAGGAATTTGCACATATAAATACGGTAATATATACATGCAGGAATTCGCATGTATAAATATGGTAATACGTACATTAGCATTACTCATATTCAACCTCGAAATAGGCATGATATATACGGATATGGTAAGAAAATATGTATATCGATCGTTTTAGTGCTCAACTTGGAAAACCCTTTTCTAGTAACACTGATTTACAGATATGGAGCCTTTTTCCGATCACAGTCGAGTGAATATACCGGAATCCAGTTAGCAGTCGCTTTGAATCAATGAAAATGGCAGGAAAGGAATGGCTCTAGCCTCTATGGAGAGGATAGAATGAGATAGCTAGGGCCACACGCCTTCGATATTATTTTTGATCTCTACCTTTCAAAAATCTTTCCAATTACTAGCCCACTATGTCGTCTAGGTTCACAATTACGGACAGCTTCATCTTTTTAGATTTCTCTACTTTCTAGCTAGCTCAAGTATATATACAACTGTGGTACGTAGAAGACCAAGATATATATGCCTTACTATAAATAGTAGTCATGTGTATATATATAAATCCTTAGAATCTTATATAATATAATATATAAGCGTAAATCAAATAAAATCTATTTAGTATCTGAATATTAAAGGTCAAGTTCCAATGTACATCGTTTTCCCATCCAATTACCTTTTTAAAAATTAATTATTAGATTTATAGGATTTATGGTCGTCTTTCACATTTATTCATGATGTGGGTCTTATAAATTCAAATTCAATAGGAAAATGCTAGTTGTTCTTCTAGTGTTCTCTCAACTGTAATGTGGCTTTTAAAATCACTAATAGATTAAAAGTCAATAATAATAATTTTAAATTTAACAGTGATTTTAAAAGCCACATCACAGTTGAAAGAACACCTAACATTTCTCTTTTAAAGTTGGATGGGAGAAGAACAGGATATATAATGGCGTTTAAACTTTCTACGGCACGGAAAATGTCAAATAATCACTTTTCTTAAAAGTTTAGGGTCCGTATTGCGGTTTGCGATTTTAAAAATTGTGTTTTTGAAAATGCTAATGTTTTAAAAGAGTAAACCTTCTATGCAGTTGGGCTGCAAAAGTGGTCTTTTGCAGCCCCCAATAGGAGATTGACATATAGGAAAAATACACAAAATTATCCTAAAGCCTAAAACACTAGATTTTTCCTTATTTCTTCTTCTCTACCATTTCTTACTTCCAGCCACGACTCCTCTCCCATTTCTTATTCTTCTTCTTCCTTATCCTTGTCATTTAACAGACAAGTGCTAAGCCACGACAAGCGGCTTCCCTCTTTGGTGGATCCCTTTAGGATGATAAAATCTCTAAAGGGTTAATTTTCCCTTTTATGATTTAGTTTTGAAACAAAAAATAAGTTTTGAGGCATTAGAATAGATTTTTGAGGCATTAGAATCGATTTTTAAGGCATTAGAATCTGATTTTGAGGTTGAGTTTGCATTTTCTGGTTGGGTTTGGCCGGCAATGAAGAAGAAACGGCTGGTTGGGTTTTCCGGATGGGTTGTTGATTGCAGAAATTGAAACAAATATTCTGATTGGGTTATTGATTGCAGAAGAGGGTATTTGGAGTTTGGATTTTGTTTTTTGTTCTATTTTTTTTGGTTTAGCTAATTTGGGTTTTTGCAGAAAAGTGGCTAGAGAGGGTGGGTGGGTCTGGCCATGAGACCTAGCCATGGGTCACGATGGTTTGTTGGTGCCATGGGATGCTCTCTGACGCTGTGGGATGCTGCTGGCCGGCGTCGGTAGTTCGGTTGTGGGTTTGCTAGCCAGTGGTGTTTTGGTTGTGAATTTGCTATTATCTGGTATTTTGATTTTATTTTGTCAAAATGAGCTTGGTGATGTGTCACCACAAGAGTGAATGTTGCAAAACACTCATTTTGCAGCATGACCGCATAGTAGGGGCTTCCTTTTTTAAATCGTAAAGGTATTTGATAAAACATGTTAAAAGTACTTGTTTTTTTTTAATAAAAAATTTGTTATGCAAAATGATGATTTTGGTTTAAATTCGTCCATTTTCAAATAAGCACTCCTGAGCCTGATTTTTTTTTAAAATCGCAGATTTCTTTTTTCTTATTTTAGATTAAGTTATTTTTAAATTGCAATGCCAAGTGCTTTATGTTTTGCTATATCTTTTAAAACTGCATATTATTCTTGTAAAATCACAATCACAAACACATCCTTAAGCTGATAGAAAAAAGTAAATTTAATTACTTAATCAATACTTTAATACTCTCATTCACGTGCGTCAAGGTTTAATTTGACCTACCCAACCGGCAACCATCACTATAAGGCAGAAATCTATAGTTGTTTGAACTTAATGAATTCCTTTATAACCTTTCTTTTCTTTTCTTTTTTATTTTTCATTATTATTTATAATTTTTGCTATTCCTTTCTAAGACATTTTCGCAAACAGATTTTTTTAAATTAAATTAGAGTGTAGTCATTGAAAACAAGAGTGAGGATTGAAAATGAATAGTATTTGTGATTTTTTTTTCTTCTGTTTTGTTTTGGAATAAATGAAATTTTGTCCTAAGTGTTCATGCCATTTAAATTTAACATTTAGGTTCTTAATTTCGATAATTAAGTCCTTTGATTTTCTTCTGATTTCAAATAAGTCCAATCGTCAACTTATCGTTTAATTAATTAATTAATGGTATCCCACATCAGATAAATAAATTAATGTCACATAACTTTCATTTGACACGATATACCAATTGTACCGGCTATGTGGTACAACTATTTTAAATTACAAATATATCCTAAATATAAAACAATTTTTATGTTAAAAATAATAATAATAATAAGCTGGGAGCCACCCTAGTGAGGATTGGCCGGCCACCCCACTAACTAGTGAGGAAATTCTCTCTCATCGAATAAGGGGTGGCGGTAGTCCCACTCTTGTGAGGGAGAGGGGGTGATCGCTCTTCTTTATGAGAGGCGGCCTCCGCTCAAAGTGGATTGTCATCCTTCTCTGTGTGGAATCCTCTCCTAAGTGAGGGGTGTCTATCCCTCTTTGTAAGAGGTGATTCATATCCTGTGAGGGGATGTTTCTGCCATAGTTGTCTCTCTCTGTGAGGTCCCCCTCAACTTGAGGTTAACTTGTCTTTATGATATAGGTGACCCATTTTTTGAAAAAGACAAATTTCACAGTAGCCACCCCTCTTTGTGAGGGATGACCACTCTTTCTTTATTTGTTGTTGGATTTGAATTTTATAAAGAAGCTAGCAACCAAAATGTTATTTCTCCCCCCTCAACTTCGGTTAACTCGTATTTATGATATATGTAACCCTTTTTTGAAAAAGACAACTTTCACATTAGCCGCCTCTCTATGTGAGGGACGACTACTCTTTTTTTATTTGTTGTTGATTTTTTTTTTTTTAAGGGTAAATCATTCCAATTTCATTAATTGATGAAGGATCACGAGGATAAAACTCTGAGAAAATCATAGCAGAAGGTACAAGGTTACAATTCATAAATACATACATAACAATCTGACATTTAAGACCTATCAATGACATCAAAATCCACTAACCCATGACTAATTTCCAGTTGTAACAATTGGTCTGCTCCAAACAGACTCAATCCGATACATAGGTAGCAATATTCTCCTATTGAAACTTATCCTCCTTTACTTAAGGTCAGGAAATTATTCACATCATCAACCCAATAGGCCAGTACCACAAAATGAGGGAAAACGGAAAATACAGGAAAAATAAAGAAAAAACACAAAAGCCCACAAAAACCACCAAATGAAGGCCGGATGATTCTGGCTAGAGCACAAAAAAATCACACATAGGTGCATGTGAGTCAAGATCCGTTGCGGGGTTGCTGGAATCAAAAGCGGCAGGTGCCGTTGGAAGCGGGTGAGACTGGTGCGCGCGGTGGAGGGGCGCATGTCAAGGTGGATCTCATGGAGGGATGTAGATCAAGCTTTGAACAGTCCATCCAAGAGCCCCATCAACCCCGAAAAAATACATGGCATAAATGGTGGACGGCACACTTGGAGCGGTGGCGCTTGAGCCTATAACAAAAGAAAAGTAATTAAGCAAAAAAAAAGGGGGAGGGGGGGAGGGGAGGGGGTGGAAAGAGTCGGCCGAGGAGGGGGAGGGGGAGAAAGCCCAGCTGTGCGGCTAGGGTTTTCCACCTCTTTTTTCCCCTTTGGGATGAAAGGGAAAATTGTGATAAATCAAAAATAAAAACAAAAACAAATTAGATAGCATATCCTGGCCCCAAAGTTAACAAAATAAGATAGGTCGCTAGTTCGAATCATCATTTCTATTTCACTCCCTTATGCAAACTTGTAAAAGAAAAGACAGACAAAATAAAGAAGAGAATATCAACTAAATTAAAATACTGAAAAACTAGGAAGTCACTCTTTTGATACCGAAAAAATCACTGATTCTCCATTTGTTTATTGAGAAATTGTAGGAAAAGAAAGAAATATTCTATATATATATATATATATATATATGTGTGTGTATATATATATTAGATTTGAACTGCGCGCATATGGTTTAAAGCAACACTTAGGATAATTAAACACCCCAAATATTTATAGAGTAAAACATAAGATAGGTTTCTTAAGATAAGTTTGTCCAGTCCTCTTTTTGAAAGGCCAACATAGTAATTAATGGCAAGATTAAAAAATATAAATAAATAAAAGAAAAAAGGCAAGAAAACAGCAGTAGTTGTATTTGTGCGTGAAAGCAAGTACTGAAAGTTTGGTATATATGGGGAACCAGAAGGAGAAGCAGAAGAATATATATGTGACAAAATTAGAACCCTGTTAACACAAGTACCAAAAAGTTCTTACTTCATCCAAAAACACAGGTACCAATAAGATAACACGTACACCGATCGAACTTTGTTTTAATGCTAATATTTTGTCAGATGGCACCCAGAGTTCCCCCAAACACTTCAGTAGGATAGCACTGGCCATTTGGCCTCTTTTATAACGGCTCCAATTAACAAGAGCCCTGGTGAAGTGTTCAAGGGAACTCTAGGAGACAGCTGACGCTCTTCCTTCTTTGTGTTTGGTTTCTAGCTTGGTAAGGGAATGCACCGCAACTTTCCAATTTATAGAGTTTTTTTTTTTTTTGGCGGAAGATATATACTTGAAGTTGAAGGTTGCTAGCTATTGGTTGGAGACTTGTTAGAGATGAGAAATATCCAACGAAAATGAACCTGGTAGGAATTTTGAGTAAGATTAATTAAGGGCAGAGAATAATGTTGAGGTGAGTTGACTGCCAAGCTTCTCTTCTCCACTTTTACAAAAGCTTAAAATGTGAGGGCAGAGAATAATCCTCGAGGACGTGTCCATGTCCGGCCATGTCCAAGTCCATAAGAATATCGTGCACCACCAAAGTAAGTAGACCTCAATGATATATAATTATGTTGATAGGGAGATTTAAATTTGATTTGTTCAATCAATACTTTAATAGTACTCTCTCACAAGTGTTAGGCTTCGAACTCACGACCTCTAGTTCTAAAACCATATTAAATCACCACTTATCCAAAAAAACTTAACCTAATATAAATGAATAAATTTAATTATTTAATCCATACTTTAATTAATTGTTCTTAACTTCAACAAACTTTCTAGCTAGTAGTACCTGCTAGGGTTAGTAATTTGTGTTTTCCTATCAAGGCATATTAAAACTATATAAGAAGTTAACTTTAATCCAACTGTTGTGAATGCAATTGTGAATGTTGTGTCTCACATTGAGAAAATATAAAAGAAAATAGTGCTTAATATAACTAAAGTGGACCTTAGCCTATTAGCTTAAGCTTTTGGACTAGAATTGATAAAAACTCCATAACCATTTTATCTCCCAACACCAACTTATTCAATTAAACAGGTTAGACCTCTTAATCCTAACCTACCGATTTCGTATAGCTGGCCCTTATATCTCTGTCACAAAAGAACACGTTATGGATTCCAAAAGGGACTTGTTTTTGTGTGTACTAGAAAAGCTGAAAGGGTTTGGCTGGACAGAGGATACTGAAAAGCACAGAATTGCATGTGGCCTAGCTCTCGAAGGCCACATGCAGTCTAGCAAATATTCTCTACCATGTCCATCTAGTCAATAGTTTCGTCTAGGTTCACTGGCTACAGCTCTCAGGCTTCGTCTCTTTTTGAACAGAAACAGTATATGTGATATATATGCGGCTCAATGCGAAGAAAGGAAGTCACTATAAATAGAAGGGTTTAGTAGCCACATAATTGTCTCAAGCATGCAACTGAAGCAAAGTTCGTAGATTAAGTACTCATCGGGTGCCCCGTGGTGTTTCCCCAAACACTTCATTGGGGATGTTTAAACAAAAAAAAATCTACCTCTAGCTCCCTACTGAAGTGTTTGGGGGAACCCCGGGTGTCACTTGATATTGCTGTGAATGATTTTAGGTTGATGAAATATTTCCTTAATTAGTAGGGCTTTTACATTCATTTTACAAATGCAATGCTTTTAATTAGGCCGCTATGACTTTCTTTTTTATTTTTCTTTAGCTTTTGTTATATAATGGGAAGTGATATATCTATATATATCTGCCCCGAAAAGATCAGATATATATCTATATCTAGCGATATGATAGATATAGAAATATCATTTAACTAATTGAGTTGTAATTTATATATATTTTCATTATAATTATCTATTTTCTTTTTTCTACACCGCCATATCTCATATATATATATATATATATATATATGATCATGAGGCCCCCCACATCACATACTGGTATAGGAAAAACCAAAATGATTACAAAAATATTGCTACCATGATATAATGCATTATTTGTAGCAAGATATCAACCGAGAGAATATGAAACGCAATCTTCATGACAAGAAATCAATTATGTAGTATATATAGATTAATCTTATAATGAAGTAGTAATATATGTACGCCTTACAAAGCAAATGTTACTAGTTTGAATTTCTCTCCCTCATTTTCTTCCCTTTGCATTTTCATGTTTTAGCTTATCTCATTGATGCAGGAGAAGATGTTGAATCAATCAATGAGTTGTCAGACTAAACTAATTGCATTGGAATATCTTGACAGAAAAGATCAGAACAAAAGTGACAAGAATCAGGCATAATATTTGAAGAATATTGTGTGAATACAAATCTTCGCAAGAATGGAAATAATAAAGCATAATAGTAGAAGATTATTTATTTTGTCTACAAGAATTTTATTGTCTCCAAATTTAGGGATATTTTTGTATTTCCTTTTTCTTCAAGTATTTTGTTTGGAGAATACTCAAACCCTAGCCTATGAAAGGCATCTAGTTTATGTTATTTTTAACTTGAGTTTTGAAGTATCAATTAAATTTTATTCTTTCAAATTATTCTATGTTTACTTATTTTGGGCAATTATGATATTTCTCTTCCCTATTGGTTATTTTTTCTCTTCTTAAATACAATGGATATAAGTTCTGTCTAGCATCAATTGGAACCAATAAGTTCCCTATTGTTACTTCCTCAAAACTTGTTCACATCAACCACAACCACCGGTCATGAAAACTGATGAAGAAATTACCCCAAGAAAATACTAAGCTCGTATACCAACTAACGTTGCATGGGCATAATTAAGATTAATGTTCTTCAACTATTACGCTTATTCTTTCCATTCTTGTGATGAAGATCTTTACTCCCACAATATTTTTTAAATATTATGTCTGATTCTTGCCACTTTTGTCCCGATCGTTTCTGTCAAGATGTTTCCATGCAATTAATTCACTATCGGACAATCCATGTATTGATTTAGTATCTTCTCCTGCATCACCTGTTGAATAAGTACTTTGTCTTTTTACCTCTCATTGGATTTACCTCCCAACACTTTTTAGTTAGAACAATATTGCAGTGCCATGTTCAAACTTGAGACTAGATCCCACGGCCACCGTCTCAAGTCTTCAAAACCGATTTTGTGCCGCTTAAAAAGCTGTCTATATTCAAAACCTTTATGAACAAACTAGCATTGGGCTTCTATATATTATTTTATCAATGGTCAGATCCCCCAATCTAAATTAAATTTCTTCTATTTTTATCACTTCATTTTTTTATTGTTTACAAAATTAAGTAGCGCTTTTTTTTTTTTTCTAATAAAAAAGGCGGGAAGGGGCAATCAGTGTAATTTTTCTCTCTTGGGTGTGACCATCAGGGTTTCTACTCGCTGTGGAATGTTCAATTTGAGCCATAACTACTGTCTGGGAAGGCGAGTCCGTCACCACAGTCCCACCAAAATGCAAGTTGGTAAAGCCCCTTCTTAATATATAGCATCTGGTTCGCGAACTACCACAAGCGGGTTTGAACCCCTGACCACTAAGAAGAAAGGATGAGAAAATTGAACCTTATTTCCTTATAAATTAGCGTTGAGTTTCAATATATATGTTTTATGCACTCCTTATAAATTTACATGCCTTTAAGAAGAACTTCTCAACCTAGTTATTTTAACTAGGGAAATTATTCAAAAACCCCTTGTGCATTTACAGTTTTTGTGTTTGAGACTCCGGTGTTTAGTTTGGCCAATGTGGTACCTCAGTTTTTATACTTTTGAAATGTGATTCCTCGGCCGTACGTACGTCTCTTTTTTCCGGCCAAACATGGATGAAAGTTGTTGATGTGGCAACGGTTATGTTACTGTTGTGTGACGTGGCATTCAAATGACGAAAGTTGTTGATGTGGCAACTAACTGGAGGTGTTATGCTTGACAGTAAATATATGGAGTAATGCTCAGGGGTTGATCCCCCCAATCAATCAATGGGGTTGAAGCGCCCCCCATTGGATGGTTTGAGGCATCATATCAATTGTCAGGCCTTCTTAATTAATAAATAAGAGAGTGAATTTGGGTATATTTGGAGCCCAGGGTTTGAGAATTTCTTACCATATTTTTTTTTTTGATAAATAAAAGTTCATTAAAACAAAAAGAAATGAATACAAAGGTACGCATATATATATGAGTTCCTCAAAACAACCCCAAGAACTTAACCCGTACAATAGAGTAACATAGAAACAACACAATAACACAATTGAACAAACACACACAACCCAAATTACATCCTCGCTCTCTGAACGCCCCAAGGGCCAAGACCCCACTGACCACCCATTAAACGTCGAAGGTTGAAAGCCCAACAAAGGATTAAGTTAATCTGACCAAAAACAAAATATAGAGCAGATTTCCCTGAAAGCCTATGATTCCTTTTTAGACAAACCGCATACACTGCATGTGAACATCAAGCGACTGAACTAAACCACCTAATTACCCCATATTTATACTATATTTTTTGTTAATTACAAGAAATTTTCAGTAATTGTATTTTCCCTATGGGTGTACGTAGGCCTTTATGGCGAACCATCTAAATATTGTGTTTCCTGTGCGAGTAATTCATTTTCTTATTGTCCCTAAGAGGTAACTCAATCGGCTAGAACTATGCTTAATGAAATAGAGGTCACTAGTTCAAATCACCCTCCTTCCTCTTGTGCGGACATGTAAAAAAAAAAAAAAAATCATTTTCTTATTGATCATCTTCTAATGATTGTTCTATTAATTAGGACTAATTAAAATTTGGAATTTTGTGTTGTTACTATAATTAATAAAGCATGCGATCATGTTTGCAAAGTGAACTTTAATTAGAGCGGGAATTATTGAACTGAAATTAATTAACTGAGCTTCCCATTCTGCTTGTAATTATCAGTAAGAGCAGTTACATAAATTTGAGAAATTTGCTCAAAATTCTTCCAGAAGGATATCGTCATTCGTATTTCACTGGTCTGCTGCTCCACACTATCCGTTGAAGTACATATAGTTTGGAGTTCTCCAGTTCATGCGGCCGGGTTCATCGTCTCTATTTGCTTTCTTAATAAGTTAATAACCGCTGAAGATGGGCAAGAAACCTTTAGAATGAAAAACATAAGGGTTTTTTTTTTCACCTTCAAGAATTGGTATTTGTTGTGAAGTTAAATTTTAAGCAAAACATTTACATTTATATTTATCTAAGTATGGGGAATGGGGTTTAGAGTTAGGGTTTCAAGAGTATAGGACTTTTTAAGACACTTTGTTTGTATAGTGGGCATAAAAAAAATAAAAAAATAAAAAAAAAATAAAAAACTTCACTTACCTTCCCATGTTTCATCGCTTTTGCAATATAACATCCAAGCCTAAGCAAAAGGAAGGAATTGTTAGACATGAAATTAATGCAGAGAAAGATCGAAGCTTACATACCTCAGAGATTCAAAGATTCATTACTAACTATATGATATCTACACGTATACAGCAACCCTCTTCATAATAGCCAATTATCAACGTCAGATGACAACCAGAGTTCCCCCAAACACTTCAGTGGGGTAAAATTGCCCTCACTTAATTGAGGGTTATTTACAATTTCATAGAAGTGGTCGAGGGAACTCTAGGGGACAGCTGACCAATTCCGTTTCTGTTGTTTTGGTTTCTTGCCTTCTTCGCAAATCGCAAGCCTACTATTTATAGAAAAGGTTCCCTAGGCATTGNTTAATAACCGCTGAAGATGGGCAAGAAACCTTTAGAATGAAAAACATAAGGGTTTTTTTTTTCACCTTCAAGAATTGGTATTTGTTGTGAAGTTAAATTTTAAGCAAAACATTTACATTTATATTTATCTAAGTATGGGGAATGGGGTTTAGAGTTAGGGTTTCAAGAGTATAGGACTTTTTAAGACACTTTGTTTGTATAGTAGGCATAAAAAATAAAAAAATAAAAACTTCACTTACCTTCCCATGTTTCATCGCTTTTGCAATATAACATCCAAGCCTAAGCAAAAGGAAGGAATTGTTAGACATGAAATTAATGCAGAGAAACATCGAAGCTTACATACCTCAGAGATTCAAAGATTCATTACTAACTATATAATATATACACGTATACAGCAACCCTCTTCCTAATAGCCAATTATCAACGTCAGATGACAACCAGAGTTCCCCCAAACACTTCAGTGGGGTAAAATTGCCCTCACTTAATTGAGGTATTTACAATTTCATAGAAGTGGTCGAGGGAACTCTAGGGGACAGCTGACCAATTCCGTTTCTATTGTTTTGGTTTCTTGCCTTCTTCGCAAATCGCAAGCCTACTATTTATAGAAAAGGTTCCCTAGGCATTGTCCATCTTCATTCACATGTTCAGTAATGGACCACTTGATGAGATGAGAAAAATCTACGCACATGCATGGAGCTGATAAACAAATCTGAACCTGGTCAGAATAATGGGTTAGATGAAGGGTAGAGAATAACATTGTGGTGACTGGTGATGAGTGGCCGAAAGCTTGTTACGGCTAATTACTCTCTATGGTCTTTCAACATTTGGGGACAAAAGCTTTACAAGCGGGAATTCGCACGTATGAAAACATATCTTCAACCGAGCAATAGGCAATTAGGCATGATATGGGGATATATATAGTCAGTAAATATGTATGGGGCTGTACCTTATCGTTAGTAGTCATTGCTTTGTATCAATGAAAAAAGCAGCAAAGGAATGGCTCTGGAGAGGATAGAGAGTAAAAAGGTAGGATGACATATGGCCACACACCTTTTATATTATTCTCAACCTTTCATCTAGCTACCTAGCCTACTATAGTATGTCGTCTATATATATAGTGTTTACTTTACACTACGTACAAGTATCCCCCAAATATATTAATTTTGTTTTAATAAAAAAAAGTGTTCGCCAGCAACCCTCGATCGGTAAAGATTTGGCCGGCTAGCTAATTAACAATAACTAGTGAAGGCAATTGACCCTCACCGGATGAGGGGTGGCGGGTTGATGCAGGGCGGTTTCAAGTAGCTAGACACGTTTTAATAAAAGAAAGTCATTCTTGGTGGCTTTGGAAAGCTAATTCAAAGGTTTACAAAATCATATTTCATGAAGCTTTGCTAATTTCAACATTTCTAGGTCAAAACGGGTTGTAAAGATGAGACTAAAAAACTGGACAGAAGCCAATGTCCTAATTAATTAAGTTGCAGTTCAAACTTCACTTGAAACGCCAGAAAAAAAAAAAAAAAAAAAAAAAAAAGAAGATGGCATCCTAAGTTGCGGTTCGAATTGCACTTGGAATGCCAGGAAAGACAGGCTGGGATGCAAAGTATGGGGCGTCCCGAGTTGCAATTTGAACCGCACTTAGGACAAAGGCATTTAGTTTGAATTGGATATTGGCTTAGTTCGTACCGCAACAAATTTTTGTAACAACTTATTTCAATATTCTATACTAGGTTTAGGGTTTTGTTTACTATAAATACATATTATGGGTACTTGCCTAAGAACACAATTTTGATGTTATTTTGATTGATTATCAATGGGGAACAATTTAGGAGTGGTTTTCTTTCTATCTAATTACCTTGATAGAATCTTGGTTTTGAGAAGATCTAGAGTTGGACTCTATTGTCATTTGTCTTTGCAATCTCACTACGTACTTCATGCCGCTTCAAGGATTTTGCTAGGGAATAATCACTAAGGTGTTGGGATCATATATTTCTAATTTTCTTTAGGGTTGCATGTCCTTCTTTTTGTAGTTGATTTAAAAAGGCTTCCCCTCTTCTTACTTATCATAGATCACATTTAATAAGGTATTATAAATTAATGCTAGAATATAATTTAAATGATTATGTATATTATTTTTTATAACCTTAAATTTTTATGACAGTTAATGGTGATCATATATATATAAACAGAGTTTTGACGTAAAGAATGCTCAGAATTGTAACACGTGTCCATGTTTTTTAATGCAAATGTATGAAAATGTATGTTTAGATAGCCTTTTAGTAAGACAATTAAAACATAGAGGATTTATTTGTAATGCATTGAATTGTTTTAATGAAGAAAACAAAAGGTTTTCAAATTGTTTCTTTCTCTCACTTTATCTAATTTTTTTTCATCTTCACAAAAGGTTCACAAATTATCTCTCTATTTATTTTTCTTTTTATCTTCTCTTGGCTTTCTCTTTATATTATCATATATATATATATATAAAAGTCGAGTTTTGACGTAGATAGTGCGTAGAATTGCGACATATATCCATGTTTTTTAATACAAATGTATGAAAATGTATGTTTAGAGAGTCTTTTAGTAAAACTACGGTTTAAAATGATCTTATGAGCATTTGTCATTTTTTGTAGCTAATTTGTTAATTAAGGGAAGAAAATAAAATTTGTTGTTGATAATATTTTAAAGACTTTTTGACTTAATTATATATATATAAAAAAAAAAATCGGCGCATAGCGCGGGCTCTAAGCTAGTTTAATATAAGAGAGTCCCTTAGGTCTGGACTATCTGTAAAATGGCTGTTTTGCAGCCTCCAATCCCCATTTGACACTTCACTATTTCAAGAAAATTGCAAAAAACTAAAGTGAGAAGAAAAACAGCTGATCAAAGTGAAAAAAGAAGACCAAAAACCACTGCACCCCTGCCGTTAGACCCAGCCTTGGGTCCGGCGAGACCCACGCCGGCCGTGACCCACGGTCACCTTCTCCGGCCACAAAAACCTTGCATCCCAGTCCCAGAACATCCTCTTCTCATTGAGCAATCCAATCAAACACACATTACAGATGTAATCAAACAAGAGCAATCTTGTTTTTCCATTGTTACAAACACTCAAGAAATCATCCAAGCCAAAACTCACAAACTCCTCTATGAAATCAACTCAGAAAATTAACAACCCAAAAGTCCACCATTCGGCCATGGCAAAGAACAACCCAGCCTAAAAAGCACCTCAAAACAAACCTCAATAACATCTCAATTAGAACCAGAATTTCATACTTAACCAACCAGAAAACCCACACGATTTAGCCCAAACAGAAAACCCCCAATATTCAAGAATCTCACTTAGTTCATCTCTCTCTCTCTCTCTCTCCCCCATTCATTGAAGAAGATAAAGGGACAAGTACGAAATGGGGAAAAACAGAGAAGGATGGAATGGGTTTCGATTCCCTTCATTCTGGCGGTGGCTTCATGAATGCCAGCGACGGCGTTTTTGGGCAGTGGAGGAAGACGTCCAGCGATTTTAGGTAGTGGCTGGAATGGGCAATGGCCGGCAATGTTTGGCAGTGGCCGATGACATTGCGCAGTGATCGGCGATGTTGGGCAGAGGCCGGCGGCATTGGACAGTGACGAGCGGCGATGGCTTTGGTTTGTAGCTTTGATCTCTGTAGGCAGTGGCTGTTTGGCTTTGGTTGGTGACTTTGTATAAAATGGGTTCAAAATCAAGTGGATGTGTTACAATTTTTTTAGTTTGTAACTTGCATACGTGGCAGTACTCTATTGGATGCTGTAAAAGGTGTGTTTTACATATTATCTAAATTCAAGGTTTTCTCTTAACATAATACTAGAGCTAAATGTCATAAATTCAAACCATGCCTATGTAATTCACCCTCATTTTAGAGTAATGTTAGAATAAAATTTAAATAAGTAAATCTACCATTTCCTAAATTTAATATACACGTACGTGTATAGAACTTTGTGAGAAGAACAAAAAAATGAAATTAAATGCCACCAAGAAAAAGAAAAAAAAAAAAAAAAACCGTACGTGTGCAGTTGAAATTGCAAGTAGAGTTTATTGAATTAGAAGAAAGCATCATAATTAGCTAACACTTACGTTTAAGTTTATTGTATTTACTTTGATTCACGCAAATGCAGAAGAATCTTTCAGAAATACTACTTGCAACAAAAACCCGACAATTAATTAAGTTGTTAAACTTTGGAAAGCCAATGTTCGAAACAATATTATCGTCAACAGCCTCAAAGATTATCTCCTTAATAATCTTTTCCCGAAGACAAGGATCGATTTGATTTGTAATGGAGGTAACATATCTGAAATCTTTGATCAGTACGCTAGCTGCAATATTTTCTTGATGATCAATAAGTCGTCCTCCGCTAGCTGGGACTTGAATTTGCGTTCAGCGGAGTTATAAATTTCCGGCATTCCAAAGCCCTATTAATTAATATTCCAATTTGATTTCGGTTTTAGGTGAAAAGAAAATTGACTAATTCATATTTCTTATTTCCCTTCATAATTTATTTATTTATTTTTACTAATTAATGTATCTCCAATCACATATTAACACTTGATTATTTATTTATTATTTTTTATAAAATTTCTTCTTTTTCATTCATTTCTTAAAAAAGATAAGCATGTCGCTCTAACAAAACAATATCATGAGAAATTTCTTTCAATTTCTTTCATCCAAACCTGATCTATGCTTTGTTTACCGGCCTTTTTCGCTAGATCCCACATCACGGGTCATACAAGTCAAGGGAAGATGATAGAATTAGACTCAATCATATCTAATTAAGTACATCATAAGGAACAAGTTTATGTGCAACTCTAACTTTGAATGTCACTGTCCCAATTATTTTCCAGATCAGCAGCATAATATCCCAGCAAATCAATCTTGTCCATATTCACTGTCCGATCCATTAGAACTTTGTTCAACTAGACAATGATTTTCCTCTTTTTCATCACCGCTAGAAAGAGCATTCATAATCGTAATCCCTTTCACTTCCTCTACTATCAATGACAAATCCTTTCACATGTCAGCATGATAATTCTTCCGCCATTTGTCCGTTATTTGCTGAATATATATGCTGCTGATCTGAAAAAAAAAAAAAAAAAAAACGAGAAGAAGAAGAAGAAGAAGAAGGAGGAGGAGATCAAGGGAGAAAGTGAAATATCACTTCCCATTAATCATTATATATTTACCTCAATATAACAAAAGAAAAATGAAAAAGATATAAGAAAGTCATAGCTTCATTAATTAATTAAGAGCATTGCATTTGTAAAATGAATGTAAAACTGCTACTAATTAAGGCTAACAATACGATTAGATCTGGAAAGATGTCATCACCGATAAGATTTTCATCAGCCTAAAATCATTCACAATATGATCAAGTGACACCCGGGGTTCCCCCAAACGCTTCAGTAGGGCGGAAGATCTTTTTGTTTAAACAGATCATTCCCCAGTGAAGTGTTTCGGGGAACACCAGGGGGCACCCGATGAGCACTCGATATATTTTGCTTTACTTGCATGCTTGAGACAAAGTGGCTACTAAACACTTCTATTTATAGTAAGCTCCTTTCTTCGCATTGAGCTGCATATATCACATATATTGTTTCAGTTCAAAAGAGACGAAGCCTGAGAGCTGTAGCCAGTGAACCTAGACGCAACTATTGACTAGATGGACATGGTAGAGAATATTACCCTAGACTGTGGACTTCGAGAGGCCACATGCAATTCTGTGTTTTTCAGCATCCTCTGTCCAGCCAATCCCTTTCAGCTTTTCTAGTACACACAAAGGCAAGTCCTTTTTGGAATCTAGCTAGCACCCACTCAAAAAATCGCTAAAACTTGTTCTTTTGCGACAAAGATATTACTAGAAAGTTTGGTCAAGTGGAGAACAGAAGTTTGGCGAAGCCCTAGCTAGATGTCTACTCACCTCATGATCATTATTCTCTGCCGTTCATCTTACGCAAAATTCCTACCAGGTTCAGTTTCGTTGGATATTTCTCATCTCTAACAACTCTCCAACCAATAGCTAGCCACCTTCAAATATCTTCCGCCAAAAAAAAAAAAGAAGAAGAAGAAGAAGAAGAAGAAGAAAGAAAGAAAGAAAGAAAAACCTCTATAAATTGGAAAGTTGCGGTGCATTCCCTTTCCAAGCTAGAAACCAAACACAAAAAAGGAAGATCGAGCTAGCGTCAGCTGTCTCCTAGAGTTCCCTTGAACACTTCACTAGGGCTTCTGTTGGAGCCGTTATAAAAAAGGCCAAATGGCTAGTGCTATCCTACTGAAGTGTACGTTTGGGGGAACTCTGGGTGCCAATCTGACAAAATATTAGCATTATAAAACAAAGTTGGGTGTGTTATCTTATTGGTACTTGTGTTTTTGGATAAAGTAAGAACTTTTTGGTACTTGTGTTTCTTTTGTCACATATTCTAGCTGCTTCTCTTTTTGGTTCTGGGGTCGTTCCCCAAACCAAACTTTCAGTATACTTGCTTTCACGCACAAATAAGCTAAAACAAAATGAGTTAATTTATGAGTCCTGCGGAAGTGTCCCATTTTTTTTTTGCCATTACTATATGGCCTTCTAAATGGAGAACTTGACAAACTTATCTTAAGAAATCTATCTTAAGTTTTACGTACTCTATAAATATTTGGTTTTTTTTTTTTTTTTTTTTTTTGTGCAGGCAATATTTGTGGTGTTTAACTATCCCAAGTGTTGGTTTAAACCATATACAGTTCCAAGGAAGGCTGAGTACCCAAGAGAAATCTATGGGCCTATGGCTCATGATGACATTACCCATATATGAAGTTAGATGTGATCTTTGCAGTGCAGAGGAGGACAACCTTTATCATCTATTTTTCTCTTATATATGATCTTATCCTTTCTCTTACGAATTATGGCATATTCTTAATGACGAATGTAAATTTTCATTTAAGTGGGTCCAAAAAAGTTGGAAGGATCAAATGTACTATGTTAAAATATTAATTAATTAAATGATTAGATTAATTATTTTTATCAATTAACTTAATCTTTTGGAATAAAGAGTGATTTAACGGTATTAAACCCAAGATCCTCCGCATCTGTATGTATAATTCATATTGATCTGGAGAGTAGATTTATATGAACATTCTAAATCACGACAATATAGGGCTTGTCCCGTGGCATGCAACTCATTAGGGTGCATGGGATCATCGGCTACACCTTCAATTGCCACCATTATTTGTCTCTCTCCTCTACTATCACGATTTGGGTCAGATTAAATTAAAGCTATTGCATTGGATCCAAATCCCTATATGAATTATATATAGAGACATAAACAAACAGAAGAAGAGACATAATAGCAAAGTGAAAGAAGAAAAAGGCAAACAACAAGGCATTGATTCATAAAGCATAAATGGATTTTGAATATAAAATTTCTAACTGTATATCACTACAAAAAATTGGCGTTTTAATTCACCTCGCCCAAAAAGCGCTGGGAAAGACAAAAAAAAAAAAAACCGCTAGGAATTGTAATCCCAACGTTTGTTGTTACCACCGGAATTGAAATGGTAAAAGAAAGAAAAGATTTCAGAATCTTTTCGTTGTTTCAAATTTTGCTTTTTAGATATGCATTTTCAATTTAGTAATTTTTATTTTTTTTAAGTGGAATCTTTCAGAATTCATTGATAAAAGATCAAGAGCATAAAACTCTTACATCATAGAACATAAAGCTTTGATTAAACATAGTCAAATGCTATGAACTTACAAAGTCATAAATACAACAAGAAAATTCTTACAATCAAGTCATATCTATGACATCAGATTTTGCTAACATATATACAACTTCAATTATAAAACAAATCTACTCCAAACAAAATAAATCTAAGACATGGGTAGCCCAAATTCCTAAAACTTATTTTCCGGCCGTGAGAGAATCCTCACTCCAATCTAATCCTCCTCAGCCCAAAGGCCAATATTCAACTCACGTCGTCAACCCAAAAGCCAAAAGCCAAAACAAAAAAACAAATCAAAGCAAAAAGCTAAAAACAACAAAATCCCACCAAAAGTAGCATCAGAGGAGCACGACATCGTAGACATCCCGGGAAGACACGACTGGGTCCAAAGCCATGCATCGGCAAGTGAGAAATACACTCCAACACGCGAGACTCCAAACTATCAAACGAAGACCGAAAGAAACTACAGAAAGACACTGAACACTGCTATCATGGGGAGGAAGATGGAGAGGGAAGGGTCCCTCTGATTTTTTTCTCGTGTTTTTCCATAGGCAGCTAGGTGGCAGAGAGGATATTTCAATTTAGTCAATTTGATACCAGAGTTTACAACGATTTTGAATCTAAAATTTCTAGCCATTTTTTTTTCTTACATAAACAATAAAAATAATGTGAAAACGTTATTATATCCTTCTTATTAAAAAGGAAAATGATAGGGGTTCTCCTTATAGTGTTCTCCTGGCGTTCTCTCAGTTTTACATAAAACATTATTTAAGAAAAAATAAAATTGTAGTGGCCTCGATCATCACCGGTTTTTTTAGGCATTAGCACCAAATTTGAGGCATTAGCACAAAAATTGAGGCATTAGCACTAAATTTAGGATGATCAAATCAATTTTGGGTGATACCATCCCTAAAGGGTTAACTTTTTAACCTTAGGTTTTAGTTTTGAATTCAAAAACAAGTTTTAAAGCATTAGAACCTAAATATTAACTCATAAAAATTAATCTGCTGGCAAAAAAATGATACTACAGTTTTATTTTTTCTTAAATCATGTTTTACGTAAGACTGAAAGAACGCCAGGAAAATACTACGGGGAGAACCTCTAACGAACCCCTATTAAAAACTTTACACTTATTTTTTCTATAAAACAAAAGAACCAAAGGGATGGTTGGTCGTGAGCTACACCCGCAACTGAGGTGGTGGCTCGTGGCTGCCTAGATTTTTTATTTTTTAATTAAAAAGGGTATAATAATCTTTTCATGTCATATTTGTCATTTATTTGAGAAAAAAAAAATCCAAAGATCTTAGTTTTTTTTTTTTTTTTACATATCCACACAAGAGGAGAGAGGGGGGATTCAAACTAGTGACCTCTGCTTCATAAGGCGTGGTCACAGCCGATTGAACTACCTCTTGAGTACCAAAGATCTTAGTTTTAAAATCTTTATAAACCCATATATTAAATTATACTAATTGAAAACTTAATTCTAAAAGGCCAAATTCGAAAAAGTACAGTAAGATTCTAAATTAAATATTTTCCACAAAAAAACTACAACGGTGATTATTACATCAAGATGCAAATAACAAATTAACATAGATTATAACCTTCATAGAATCAATTAATCAATTAAGAGAATTGTAACATCAACTAGATCGACCCTACTACTTTAAAATACAGTAGTTAATTAATTGGAATCATGTTTACAATGGGCGGTAAACCCTCAAAGAGGGTTGTGGCCACCCCTCACAAAAATGGGCAGCAACCCACTTTGTGAGTAACTCCTTCTCTCATAGGAATTGTAAGCAAAAGTTTTTTCTTCAAGGAAAGAAATTAATTGCCGTCAAAAGAGGGGCGATAACCCCTAATTGAGAGATACAACCACACCTTGTGAGGGGATGGATGTTACCGGCCCCTCACATAATGAATTAATTTGAATCATTTTCAGCTTATTTGAATGAGAGAATATTCAGTTAATTATAATGGATGTGTATTTTTATCCTCTTAAAAAATGAAAAGACAATAATATTCTTCCACTATAACTAATTAAATGCTCTTTAATTCATATAAATTAAAGAGATTCATGTTCCAAAAGAAAGATTGCCTTTCACATAAATGGATTGGCAGCCCTGGATGAGGAATGGCATTAAAATTAATTTAACGGTCTATGGTAGCATAGGGACTAAATTTATCTAAAAAAAAAAATTAAAATGAAATAAAATAAAAACGGGATAGCCGTTTACTTGGGGGAACTGGGAGGGAGCTCTCTAGGGGACTTCACTGGGCCTTGTTTGTTAAACAACAAGACCTTTTCCACAGTACTATTGATATTAAAAAAAATAAAAAAATAATAATGATTGGTATATAAAAGTAAAAAAGTGGTATTATAAATTAAAAAAATTTATTTTATAGTAATTTTTTATTTAAATAATAATAAAAAATAAATAATGTGATATAAAAAATAATTAATATGAAATAAAAAATGAGAATGTTTTAATGTTGATTTTTAAAAAAATTAGATAAATAAAATGGTAGATGTAACTGCACTTCATATTTTAACGGTTTAAATAGGTAGGGTAATTATTACTAACTACAATTTACATCAAGGCCTATCTTGGTCTTCTACCACAGATCTATACTTGAGCTGGAAAGTAGAGAAATCTAAAAAGATGAAGCTGTCCGTAATAGTGAACCTAGACGACATAGTGGGCTAGCTGGCTAGAGTATTGAAGGTAGAGAATAATATCAAAGGTGTGTGGCCCTATCTCATTCTACCTTTTCACTCTCTATCTTCTCTAGCTAGAGCCATTCCTTTCCTGTTTTTTTCATTGATTCAAAGCGACTGCTAATTGGATTCCGGTATATTCACTCAACTGTGATCGGAAAAAGGCTCCACATCTGTGAATCAGTGCTCCTAGAAAAGGGTTTTCCAAGATCAGTTGAGCACTAAAATTAACGATCGATAAGGTGCAGGCCCATACATATTTTCTGACAGTATCCGTACGTATCATGCCCTGTTGCGCGGTTGAATATGCATGTGTAATGCTAATGTAATACGGTATTAATACGTACGTGCTTCCTGCATGTACGCTTTTGTACCCAAATGTTGAAAAACGACGTACAGAGTCTACAGACCATATATAGAGAAGCACAAGTTTGGGTAAGCCGTAATAAGCTTTCGGCCACTCACCACAATGTTATTCTCTACCCTTCATCTAACCAATGGTGGAGCCAAGGGGGGTTTTAGGAGGACATATGTCCCTTTTCAACCCCTAAAAATTCTATTTACCTTTGTTAAAAAAATATTTATGTCCCCTATCAGCCATGAATGATGCCCCATGCCCCCTAGCTCTCATGCCTCAAGTCCTTATGCCTCACCCTAACCCCACGGTCATGAATTTAACAGTTTCATAAAAAAGTAATAGAAAAATTTTGGAGGTTGAAGATGAACATTGATACGTACCATTTCATTAAGGAAAGAAGCAAGACAAAAAGAAAAAGAAAAATAAAAAATTAAGAGGGAACAACCACATGGCAGCACGCAAAAAAATAATAATAATAAAAAATTTAAAAAAAAAAAACATAGAGGGGTACAGCATTAGACAGCTATAGGCAGCCGCATGACAGCATGCCAAAAAAAAAAAAAAAAAAAAGGTAGGGTAGAAAGAATAAAAAAATAAAATAATGAAAGGCTTATTAAAAACTCAGTATCTAACGTAAGCTTGCAAATAACAAAAAGCAAATATTTTAATATTTAATTTTTTAATTATTTTTTTATTTTTTATTAACAAAAATGCCCCCTTAGGTCAATATTCTTGGCTCCACCACTGCATCTAACCCATTATTCTGACCAGGTTCAGATTTATTTATCAGCTTCATTTGCGTAGATTTTTCTCATCTCATCTAGTGATCCATTACTGAACATGTGAATGAAGATAGACAGCGCCTAGGGAACCTTTTTCTATAAATAGTAGGTTTTCTGTACATTGGCTTGCGAAGAAGGCAAGAAACCAAAACCACAGAAACGGAATTGGTCAGCTGTCCCCTAGAGTTCCCTCGATCACTTCTATGAAATTGTAAATAACCCTCAATTAAGTGAGGGCAATTTTACCCACTGAAGTGTTTGGGGGAACTCTGGTTGTCATCTGACGTTGATTAATTGGCTATTATGAGGGTAGCCGTTTACTTGAATATATATATATATAGTAATGAATCTTTGAACTCTGAGGTATGTAAGCTTCGATCTTTCTCTGCATTTCATGTCTCACAATTCCTTTAATTCCTTAGTCGTAGAAGTTATATTGCATGCATTGAAACTCGTTAAAATGTTGAAAAGCCTTCAGGTGACGATCGTTTTTTTGTTATTTGGGAACTGATTAAGTGCATGTTTAATTAGAAAAATAGTTATTTTAAAGATTGTTAGGTGTTCGTTTGTCCTTTATAATTAAGTCTAATTGATATGGCTGAGTACAAAGTTGATCCTAAATGCTATCAGTTCACCTAAAATAAAGGCGTGTAAATTAAAGATTTAAAGCAGTGCTAAACCAAAAGGTCTCAAAATCCTATAGCTTAAAAATAAAATAAATAAATAAATAAAAATTTTTAAGAAAAAAAACCTATAGCTAACAAATCAATATAAACCCTGCATTAAAAATTTATATTCTGTTTTTTTTCTAGTTCCTGTATGCCTATGAGCATAAAATTAATCTTAGTTATCATTATGGGTAGCTTGGATAAATGAATATGTTCTAAAAGGGAGGAGTTTTTGGCATGTGAAAATTCCTCAAGCTTGCTCATGGATCGAGCTTGAGGAAATTGTTGAAATTAAGGGATAAAGCCAGGACATTTATTCAGTTCCAGGTTGGAAATGGGGAACACATTTTAATGTGGTTTGATCTTTAATTGGCACCCGATGGAATCCTTGTCGACAAATATATATGGGCCTAGAGCTATATATGATGCTGGGAGTTGGATTAATGCAAAACTTTCTAGTGCCACTTGTCATCAAAACTGGAGTACTGGCACCTTGCTAGGTCAGATTCTCTTGTTTATGATTCAAAGTCAGCTACCTTTGGTTCATATTGGAGGCCATTATCAACCCACTTGAAGTATCTCTAAAAACAGGTACGATTCATATTCTATAGTTATAATTCAAAGCTAGACCATGTTAATTTTGAGACATGGGAGTATATTAGAGATAAAAAAGTCCTATACTAGTCTTGAAACCATAACTCTAAACTCTATTCCCCATAGTTAGATAAACGTATATAAATATTTTGCTTACAATTGAACTTCAAAACAAATATCAATTCTTAAAGCTGAAAAGGAAGAAAAAACCCTAATGTTTTAGTTCTTTTTCCCTGTATTTATGTATGTGTCGGTTCAGCCCATCTTCAGCGGGTTTTAGGAAAGCAAATAGAGACGATGAACCCAATATGCATGAACTGGAGAACTCTAGACCATATGCACTTCAAGGGATAGTGTGGAGCAGAGCATACAACCATTGAATGATGATCCTTCTGGAAGACTTTTGAGCAAATTTCTCAATTATATGTAACTGCTCTGATTGATAATTACAAGCAGAGTGGGAAGCTCTCAGTTACTTTCTGTTCAATAATTCACTTTGCAAACATCACATGCTATATTTGTAGTAATTAACAACCCAAATTTCCAAATATAGCAAGCTAAAATAGGGAAAAAGATCAGAAAAATCGGTGCCAAAATAACTAGTACACTCAATGCACTACCATATATAACATGTAAAAGGCTGCGCTAGGTTAAGAAAGGTGGAAGGTGCGCAAGGAAGTAACGTTCAAAAATAATAATGGACTATATATATATATATATACATGCATGGCTGTGGCTTGTACCACACAAAAATCAAAGTCATATCTCAATAAATCTCCAATTTGGCTTGAATTTCGTGAAGAAAATTGTAATAAATTAGGAGGACATAAAAATTGAAACATTAATTAAAGAGATCAGGACGTTGAAAAAAAAATAGTAATTAGAAGAGAATAAATGTAATTATTCCAAAATCTTAATAAAATAGCTCGCAATAATTAATCTGTTGGCTTTTCCCAACCCAGAGAAAGGGCCAAAAAAAAAATGATTTGGTCCTCGAAGAAGCGTAACGTACCGCAAGGCGCACGCTTCCCCACCACAAGAAAAGTCCGCGGTCAGCGCGTTTAATGCTGTTTGATACGAAAGCCTACAAACAAATGTGTCAGTGAGAGTTGGCTACAAGCGCTTTGAAGCAGTGGTGCCAAAATAGCTGGCGCGTTTAGTGTGGTTCTAACATGTAGAAGGCTACGCGGCTGTGCCTTTTGCCGCAGAAAATCTGATCAGTATGCATATATATATCTCAAAGAGTTTGCTGAACTATATATTATATATAAACAAGGATAGCGAGCAAGTCACATTACTTGTCATCCTTGATTAACACCATTTCACTTGTCATGGCACATAATTCTCATGGTACCATCAGCAGCCTTGTCATGGCACTTTGTTTGTTTACACTAGTGAATAACACGGCTGCAATTGTAAGCAATCCGATCGATCTTTACTCTTTTTGCAACCAAAAAGAGAGAAAAAAAAATGTTTTAGAGTCTTCTCTTTCTTTCACATTTTCTCATGAACACTAGCTAATGAATTGAAGCTTCCTATTTTGATCATTTATATATATGTGTGTGATTTCAGTGGCTCAATCACGGGAGAGATATCAGTAACCGAAGGTACGAGCCTGAAGAAGTGGTAATCAGCCCAATGACGGTGTCAAAAATGCGGCTGAGATGGAAATTCTTTGCTGGTAAAGATATAACTGCGACGCCGGCAGTAGCCGACGGAGTTGTGTATTTCCCATCATGGAATGGATATTTGTATGCTGTGAATGCTTTCAATGGTGCATTAATATGGAGGCAGAATCTTGGTGACTTAACCGGACTAAATGGCACTGGGATCGTTGTGAACGTCACCGTCTCAAGATCCACCCCAACAGTGTACGGAAACCTCTTGCTTGTTGGAATTTATGGGCCTGCTGTTGTGATTGCTGTGGAACGATCTCATGGCAGGCTCGTTTGGTTAACTCAACTTGACCCACGTCCTCGAGCATTGATCACCATGTCTGGAACGGCATACATGGGGTTAGTCAAGCAATATTCCAATATCTACCTTTATATTTATACGCTTTAATAGCAAGCGCTAGTCTTGGATATAAATATTTTGGAAGATTTCATTATATTGGTCTTGTGGACTGAACTGAATAGTTTACAAGTGTATTCCTGATTTGATTCTTCTTCAATTAAGAGGAGCTAGAATCTATAACGTAATTTATACCCCCATTAATTCATTTGTATATATAGGGCATTATATGTTGGGGTGTCATCACTAGAAGAAGCATTACCGGCCGGCCAATGTTGCACATTCCGAGGCAGCTTGGCCAAGCTTGATGTTCAAACGGGTAGAATCCTTTGGCGGACCTATATGCTTCCTGATAATGATGGAAAATTAGGAGGCTACTCGGGTGCTGCTATATGGGGAAGCAGCCCTTCCATTGACATGAACAGGAGACACGTTTATGTTGCAACCGGGAACCTCTACACAGCTCCGTCTGAGGTGCAAAAGTGTCAAGAAAAGCAGAACAATGAGACAACAAAACCTACTCATCCCGACCAGTGCATTGGGCCTGATATCAATTTCAATTCGATTTTGGCTTTGGATATGGATTCTGGGAGGATCATTTGGTCAAGGCAATTGGGAGGCTATGACGTATTCTATTTTGCATGTTTAATACCTAATAACCCTGATTGTCCGACAGGGCCTAACTTGGATGCAGACTTTGGCGAGGCTCCCCTGCTGGTTACCACATTTGCCAGTGGAACCAAACGTGATGTCGTGGTGGCCGTGCAAAAAAGTGGGTTTGCTTGGGCTTTAGACCGCGATAATGGCAGCATAGTTTGGTCTAAAGTAAGGGTCTCATTGAAGTTGAATTAATACTTTTATTAGACTATTAATTTATATGATTACCATACAACTAAATGATATGATAATGAAAATCAACCCTCAAATCAATACATGTAAAAAAAAATAAACAATATTATTTAGTAGACAGTTATATGACTGACATATTACTAGGATGACATAAAAGTAAAAATCTAGCATAATTTCTTTTAAGAGTGTTGATTTAAGGGCTGAATTTCACTTGTGACATCATCAAGTTGCATGATAATTATATATATAACAATCTACTAAGTAATATTACTAAAAAAATAAATAAATAATTAAGAACTGATTTTTACTGTCACGGTTTTATCGATAGTCGCGTAGTAATAGACGTATATAATTGGAGAGAGCCATTTTTCTTAAGGACATTCAATTATATATATCAAGTGTTTTTACAAAATAAATTATGTATGGTATATATTACTAAAATTGAAGAATTGTGTAGTTGGCAGGACCGGGTGGAGCAGAGGGAGGAGGGACATGGGGTGCAGCCTCAGATGGAAGAAGGGTGTACACAAACATTGCCAACAGCAACCGAGAGAGCTTCACACTCAAACCATCTAGCCTGAATACGACAGCCGGCGCATGGGTGGCTCTTGATGCTAATTCAGGGGAAATTGCGTGGTCCACGGCGAACCCCAGTAATGAAACTTCCAATGGACCTGTCACGGTAGCCAATGGCGTGGTTTTTGCTGGGTCTGTAGCTTCCAACGGTCCAATATATGCCATTGATGCCAGAACTGGGAATATCCTCTGGTCATATAATACCGGTGCTACCGTGTACGGTGGTGCATCAGTGAGTTATGGATGCATTTACATAGGGAATGGATATACAGTCGGGCTCGCAAAGTTATTCCACCCTTCCTGGACTCCCGGAACTTCACTCTATGCCTTCTGCATTAGATAAGAGTACTCATCCTCACTGTCAACCCAAATAATATTTCATGACATGTTGAGATATATGCATGGACCTAATTCAAATAAAATTACGGCAGCAATTTATCCTCAAAGTAAGTTTCAGGAAAAAAAAAAAAATCTTCGAATTTGTTGATTCAATCAATCAGAATATCATATTTGTTCATTAAGAATGCCAAGAATTGGGAAGGATATATGCAGATAATTCTTTCTAATATTTTATTTTAATAATTGATGAACTAACTTTGCCTAAACTTTACATGTTATTATATACAGAAAACGTTGGAAAAAATCTTTAAAAAAAACAAAAAAAAATCCCTTAAAAATAGTTAATATAGTATGGCTTTCGAATGGTGGTCTTCCGTTAGAAGAGAATTCAACTTAATTTAATTTCTCGCGTCTCCAAATGGTAACTCAACCGACTGAGGACCACGTCTCATGAAGTGGATGTTACTAGTTTGAATCCTCCATCCTCCTCTTATGCGGACATGTAAAAATAAAAAAATAATAAAAAATAATAATAATAATTAATTCCTCACATTAATTGGATTATGTTTAAATGTCCTTAATTTTGAAAAGCCCGTGTTCTGTGGGCCAAGCTTGTATTATGTCTAATGGGCTTGTAAGGGGACCATACGGGCCAGGTGCCACTCTAACCCAATGGCCCAATTAAGATTAATTAGTTTATCAAGACATGGGCTGGGCTCATGGGGCTGAGTAGTGAGTACTAAGGCACCTTCACTCTTCCATTGCTGTTTCTTAAACGAAGCATGCTAACGGTAACCATTCTCATACATCGCAGGCTCACTCGGGCAATACGTCAAACACTTTCAATTCCCTCCCCACCTGCCAATCAAATCCTTTCCAGTTTCTACTTTCTTTGCACCCAAGCACCCGAAATTTTTCCCGATAAAATTTTAGACTCAAAAGAAGAAAACCCCAGTTGCTTGTCTTCTAGGATTGAGAAGCCGCCAAAGGGGGAGTCTGCTGGCTGTGCCTTTCAGAGCTGGAAATTTCCCGAGAAAATGTTAGAGTCAAATGAAGAAGAAAACCCCAGTTGCTTATCGTATATGATTGAGAAGCTGCCAAAGGGCGAGTCTTCTGGGTCTGCCTTTCAGAGCTGGAAATTTCCCGAGAAAATGTTAGAGTCAAAAGAAGAAGAAAATCCCAGTTGCTCATCTTATATGATTGAGAAGCTGCCAAAGGGTGAGTCTGATGGGTCTGACTTTCAGAGCTGGAAATTTCCCAAGAAAATGTTAGAGTCAAAAGAAGAAGAAAACCCCAGTTGCTTATCTTATATGATTGAGAAGCTGCCAAAGGGAGAGTCTGTTGGGTCTGCCTTTCAGAGCTGGATGGGGCATGGGTTTCCTATTCACAGAGGCGAGATTTTTCACGCCATTAACCGTCTCAGGAAGCTCAAGAGGAACAAACGAGCGCTTGAGGTCTCTCTCTGTTTCTGGGTTGTGTGTGTGTGTAGTTAGAGAGATGGATTTCAGTCATAAACCAAACTTTGGATTAATTTATTTTCTTTTTAAATATGTGTAAATTTTGAAAAGCGACGTATGTGCTTGTTTAAATGTTTAAGGTATTTGTTCTAATTGCATATATAGGCGAATTTGGAGGCACTATCCCCATCCAGCTCTGAAAGCTTTGGGGAAGGGGCGAAAATAAAAAATAGTGAATTTTATGATTTATGTTGTTATGTTTCCTGAATAAATGAAAGGATCACCTTAACATTGCCAGATAGTTTAGTTAGAGGAGGTTTTGTTTTCTTATCTTTCAAATGGCGTGAATTATTGGAATAGTGATTTTGATTCCTACTGTTTTCTCATATTTTCCTTATAAATCTAAAATGATAAGCATGTAAAATTACAGATGGAAATTCTAATGATAATGCAATATAAATCATTTAAAAAGCAAATTACTATTGAGGATTGTTCAGACAGCAAATATGAAACAAATTCACTAGACAGTTGTGGTTAGTTATTGCCTCCGAGTCATCTTCCAAATTATTTTACCAAAGATATTGTAATCACATCTACTGATAGAACCATCGTATTTTCACTGGCACTCTTACTATTTCTTTCAAATAGAACGCATCATCTGCATTCCCCTTGCATACTTGCTCCCCTTCTCAATAGAATCTGTAATCCTAAAAGCATAACCACTGAGAGATTTAACACTGAGCTATTTGTTTGTTTTGACAGGTAATGGAATGGTTGATCAGGGAAAAGCCTTATAGGCCTAAGGAACTAGACTACTCTTATCTATTAGAATTTACCACTAAAATTCATGGGATATCGCAGGGTGAAAGACTCTTTTGTTGCGTCCCTTCCGAGTTTCAGAATGATCTGCTCTATAACAACCTTGTGATATCTTGCTTGGATAAAGGTTCGATAAGGCTTTCACTTGCGTACATGAAGAAAATGAGGGAATTGGGTCATCCCATCTCACACTTGGTCTTCAACCGCCTCATAATCCTCCATTCCTCCCCGAGCCGTAAGAAAATGATCCCCAAAATTCTCACTCAGATGAAGGCTGATAAGGTGGCTCCACATGTCTCAACCTACAACATTCTTATGAAAATGGAAGCCAACGAACACTATATTGAAGGGCTGATGAAGATATACGGTGACATGAATCGAGCAAACGTTGAGCCAAATGAAATATCTTACTGCATAATAGCTACTGCACATGCAGTGGCAAGGTTGTACACAGTGGCCGAAGTTTACATTGAAGCTGCGGAGAAGTCTGTTACAGGGAATAACTGGTCAACACTAGATGTACTACTTATATTGTATGGGTATTTAGGGAAAAGAAAGGAGCTAGAGAGAATTTGGGGCATTGTGCACGAACTCCCCCATGTTAGGTCTAAAAGTTACATATTGGCAATTGAAGCATTTGGTAGAATTGGACAGCTGAGTCAAGCTGAAGAGATTTGGTTAGAAATGAAGTCGTTAAAAGTGTTAAAATCAAGTGAGCAGTTCAACTGTATAATATCTGTATATTGCAAACATGGATTGATTGATAAAGCATCTGAGCTTTTCATGGAAATGGAGATGAATGGGTGCGAACCAAATGCCATAACTTACCGACATCTTGCTTTGGGTTGCTTGAAAGCAGAATTGGTAGGGGAAGCCTTGAAGACTCTAGATTTGGGGATGGATCTAATAACGACCAAGAGGGTCAGGAATTCAACCCCATGGCTGGAGACCACTCTTTCAATAGTTGAGATTTTTGCAGAGAAGGGTGATGTATTGAATGTCGAGAAGTTTTTTGAAGAACTTACAAAAGCTAGGTACACAAGATATACATTTGTATACAATACTTTGCTCAAGGCATATGTGAAGGCCAAGAAATATGATCCAAATTTTTTGAGAAGGATGATTCTTGGAGGGTCTAGGCCAGACGCTGAGACCTATAGCCTGATGAAACTTGCTGAGCAGTTTCGGAGTTGATTGTAATCTGCTATAATACTCATTTTTCTTGATTCTTTGTGCAAAGATTTAGCTCATCAAATTTGTGAGTAAAAGTTAGTAAGAAGAGAGGTATGAGATTTAGGAGGATCATGCAGTTATTCTGGATTACATCTGGGATTATAGTGTAGATGCTTTAAGAATAATATGCAGCTTTACTTTGTTTCTGCTCCATGACTTGGTTGAATTGAGCGAATTATGAGAGGGAACGAGCACATCTTTCTCTGTTTTCTGTTCTTTTATTGTCCATTTGCTTTTGGGTTTAGCAGCACATGATTTGCCCTCCACTACCTGTCCTTTGAATACAGTTGGAAATAAAACTCTTTTAACTAATAAGGTTTTCTTCAGACACGACACCTAATTCCATAGAGAGACAGAGAGGGAGAAGCTTCACTCTGTTTTTTCAGGCTTCACTTTGTTTTTTGTCTTCACTTTAGCTACCCTCTGGTAGAAGCTTGTGACTTTTCTAGCAATGCTTCTGTTCCAGTTCCAGCACCTTTTTGTGCAAACCGTGTCCGAATCTGTTTGCAAAACATGGAAAGGCACAAAATCGATGGTTTCTTTTACTTTTTCCAGCACCTTTTTGTGGAAACTGTGTCTGAAATTGTTTGCAAAACATGGGAAGGCACAGAATCGATGATTTCTTTTACTTTTCTTTTGAGAAGGTCCTCTTGAACCCTCTAAGCCCAAAACAAGATTCTTTGTCTGAACTAGAATTCGCAGACTATGACGTTTCATTACTAAAGAATAAGTTCCCACGTTTCACTTTCTTTTCTCACCAGTAACACATTTACACCAAGTGAGCTACAACCCTTGGGAGGGAAGTCAATTTAAACGTTACTTTTACAACCCTTGGCAGGGAAGTCTGCTCCATATTTTCTTTTTTTTCATTCTTATGACATATTCTTTCCTCAACAGGGTGGTATATTGTTTCCTGCAGATGGCCTTAAACACACATAGAGATGTATAGTAGAAAAGACTGATTATATTAGGGAAAAAAGAACACCTTTTCATTTATTTGGCTAGGAAAGGAATGTAAAAAACACCAAATAGTTAGAATCGATTGACTACTGGCATTCAGTTGTTTGTATTACAAACTTACAAATTCACAAGAAAAATAACAAAAGAAACAGACCAGACAATTATTCCTCCTCGGAATGAGCAGAGAGATAAGGAGAATTTTAGAAACGTCCATTCAGGTGAGATAGTTGAGGAACTCCGCAGCAGTTGCGATTGCACCACCCGTAATGGCATCCACCACAACTTTGTCTTTGTTATTGTTGCTGGCTGCAGATACCAGCGCACCTGTCACCGCACCGCCAATCATGGCATTCTTCTGCAATACATCCAAAGAAAAGAAAATATGTTAAAGAAAAATTCTCAGTTGAAAATCAAAACTGCAAAGTGGATCTCTTGATTGAGTATGGAAATAGCAAAATGTTTTCATGCTCGACAGTTTCAAACAATGAAAAAAAGAAAAAGGAAAAGGAACTCCTCTCTTTTACAGGTTCTAACATCAAATCTCAATGATTAGTGATTACTAATTAGGCCATGACTAAGTAAAAGAATATGTAAGACGCGAAAAAAAGGAACTAAATTGATTCAATCAGGGCTCCTCTCGCAAGAAACACATCTTGTTAGTAAAAAAGTATCAACTTATTGTGCAGCCAACACATTCCTAGCGGGGTTATCTGGTTTTATTTCCCTGATCTAATTTCAAAAAGCTTCATAAACAGGTTAAATATACGGCAAAAACATTAGGAAACTAATAAACAGAGTGGAAGCCAAATTTATCAGAATCAGTGGCCATGTTCTGAATCCAGAGAAGAAAGAAAAATTGCTCATGTGTGGACAAGAGGAAATTCAATTAGCACTTTACAGCAATGTCAGAAAACATACCCAGTCTCTGGTGCCACGAATCCTCTCTACTCCATACTCCATTCCCACATAAACTCCAGCCACAGTTCCTGTAAATAGAGGGATTTCTTAGCATGGCTCCTCATTTTGCAAAATAAACTCAACTAAAGCATCTACCAAACAAAAAATGGCATTATCTCATTGATAACAAACATTAAATATACGACTCGTACTTACCCCAATACGCGCCTTCTTTACACATCTTCTTCAGCTGCAATAACATAACTTTTCATTAGCAGGGCACATTCATATGTTGCTTAACAACTTTGACAGTCTTAGCAACACAATTGCTAGGAGTCTACTTCCAAAGACCCTCAAAAACCAACATGCTCAGGCGACACAGAACCTATTTATCTAACAAGTAAAATTGTACCAATCTGTATGTTCTTGTCAATGTCTAAAGTAAAAATGTAGCTACTGAAGGAAACAACCATGACAATTGACATCATGGTTGCAAAATCTGATAATAGTTTCATAGATACTCACCGTGTGCTCAAAATTGTGAGTTGAAATACTCCCTGCAAACAGCATGTTACATTAGAAAAGAACTTGGCAATTTCATCTCATTTTCGGGCTGAGAAACTGTAGCAGAGTAAAAATTCTATACGAACAAAAACGAAACGAACTGAATCTCAGATTTTATTATTACATGGGGGACACACCTTTTTTCACGGCGTGATATGCATCCTCTGCAACTGCTCTGGTAGCTGCGACCTGAGCCAAAAATCAAGAACAAAGCCATCTAATTCTTGATGATGCGGTCTCAAAAACACTACCCAGAAAGAGAAGAAGACAAAGAAGAGAGAAAGATAAAAGAGATAAAGAGGGAATGAAGGATGTTACATACAGTGCCAATCTTCAAGAAGCCATCAACGGTGAGGTTGAGGAAGGGGTTGCCCATGTCGATCGCCACGTCGACCTTTGGAGTGGTCACAGAACCCGAAAACCTGCTCCGAGGCATATTTTCTTCACTTTCACACAACACTCTGTAAGTCTGTGTCACTGGAGGCTGGAGCTCGCTCTCTCTATCTGGGTCCTACTGTTGATCTTGAGATTCTTGATTCTTGTGCTGGCTAATATCTGATTTATTTTTCCCTTTTAAAATAGTATTTATTTTTGTTTGATTGCTTTTGCTTGGCAGTGAAATTAATGATTGAAGGTGTAGAAAAGTTGGGGAAGATCTTTTCTTGCGGCCTGGGTGAAGCGCAAGTGTGACAAACATAGAATTTCGTGTTCTAACTACCGGGGGTGTTCAAGCGGGGTGGTTATAACCGCTCCGCTAACCGTTAACCGTTTATAACCGTTTTTTAATAACCGCTAACCGTTAACCGCTTTGTAAAGCGGTTATTAAAAACCGTTAACCGCTAACCGCTAATCGCTTTTTTTAGAGGTATGAAAAAGCGATTATAACCGCTAACCTCCTTTTTTTATATATAATTATATAAAAATATATATATTAATTAAATATTAAAAAAAACTCCAAAAATACCGGAAAGATTTATATGCTTCCCATGTTATTTGTCTGCTTTGCTACTTAATTTTATGCTTATTGAATCTGGGTTTGACATATTTACTTTAGATAACTCAATTGAATATCTTAGCTTGGCTATGTAATTAATCAAAGAACAAAATAATTTTTCGTATGGACACTACTTATGGAAAGCAATTTATGTAAATGAATATTGTGATTTCTTTAACCCTTCTTCGGATGCTGCTGTATAGGGAGCCTGATCTCTGAAATACCCCAAGCTTTCAACTAGAATTGAAGTTTTAGAAAGGAAACATAAGGTAATGACATGAGCTTTCAAGCCATATTGGGGGAAAAAAAAAAGCCAATTGCTGCAACTTTAATGCATTTGTATGAGTATTTAAATAATCATAATCAAAGCCAACAAAAATTATTAGAAATGATGATATGTTAAACAATAGATTTTGTTCATAGATTCAATTAAGGGTAGAAATGCTTTCAAAATTTCTCTACATAATAATATGCGAATGAAATAATGTGATTTCTGTGAACAAAGGGTAAAACATGCTATTTTGGGTCATTTAATGAATTTGGACATTACGACTATATATGTGAAATAAACCCAAAAAATAGCATATATTTTTGGCTAATAGGGCAAAATAAGCCCAAAAAATATGGCAAAATCAGCCCAAAATATATGAAAAATGAAGGCCCAAAATATAAAAAAACCCAAAAGCCTATTTTTAAAAACCGGTTATAACCGCTTGTTAGCGGTTTGAATAACCGCTAACCGCCGGTTATAAAATAACCGCTAACCGCCTAAGCAGAGGCGGTTGCGGTTACTAAAAATCAAATAACCGCCTAAAGCGGAGGCGGTTGCGGTTATTGCAAATAACCGTCGGTTATAATCGCTTGAACACCCCTACTAACTATGTTTGGGCCTTCTTCCTGTTGGATTTACTGAAAAAAGATGTTTGGACTTTGGATGCTAAATTTGACCAGTCCAGTCCACAATCTTCAGTGTTCTTGGTCAAAACGGTCACTAAGGGGCAGGTCCCAATTTCTAACCATTTAGCGCCTGAGCGGGTGGGCTACCGAGTCCATGGGATCTCTATCCATGGGCCTCCTTGACGGGAAGACTCTTTAAACAAATTCACCCAACCTGTTCGTCTAATGATAAAAACTTTTATTTCTAATGTAGTTTAGTGGGTTGGAGGTCATGAATTGGAGTCTCACACGATCCACATCCATCAACTTCTCATTTCCACAGCTCCGAGAAAAATCCTCGTAATGCATCGAGTGAGTGAGAAAGTTGCTTGCATGACTGGTTGTAACAACTTACGATGAGAAGTTGTGAGCGCAGTTAAAAGCCCCCACGTGTATCTTGAACTACAACCAGCAAAGAAAACATAGCAAACAGTAACGAAGCCCCCTTCAGGAGTTGAAAGGTAAATAACATTAAGGACAGTATTTTTTGTGGCCCGAATTTGGATCTTATAATTTTCTATATGCACAAAGAAAAGCCAGAGGAGCAAGGGCAGATTCTAGGAGACCAAAAAGAGCGTCAACGTGTGTAGCTCACATGCACTACTAGCAACGATAGAGGGATGGCGAGAGGATGATAGAGGTGGAGAGTATAATAAATCTGATTGGACGGATTGTCGTTAGAAAGCACCTCTCATATTTTGTATCCCATTCTATAGCTTTAATAGCAATGGTCTTATAGTCTGATGGCTAATGATATGTAGTCCAATATTTAATCCATCATCGAGACTGGCTCATCATTCGTTGGAATCCTAACAATGATGACTAGTTCTCAGTCGAGTCAGTCAGAATGATTTTTATTTTTTTTTTCCCCGAAAAAATATGCATCCCATATGTTACAAATGCAATCCTAGGTAACCATCAATATCCCAGCTAGTGGTCAGCTCCTTCCTTTTAGAGATCCAACCCTGCTCAACCCTCTTGTGCTGTAGAAATGTTATGAATGAATCTATTATTCTATGCTGCTGCGGCTGCTCACCAAAATCTACTTCTTACTTGTATGTCCATGCGAAATAACCACCTCCTACCTTGCAGTATTCTCTTTTCCTTGTCTTTTTTGCTGGGGCCTTTTACCCTGCACCATGTATGTTATGCATTCCTGTTAAACTATCAACAGTAAACACTAAAAGCAGGGGAAAAGTGTGACACAAGAGTCTAAAATTTATACTAATTTGTCCTCTTAAGCTGACCTACTCTTAATTCCCTCTCTCTGCAACATAAAATGTTATTTCACCCTAAAATACTTACAACTCAATTTTTATATAAATAATCAGATCCAATCACAATTGCAATACAGTCAAACAACTGCCGATTGGCTTTATAAAGTAGTGTATACAAATGGAATAGGCACTTCAAAACAGTCGCTGAACATGTTGAGGCACCTCAAGACACAATGCAGTATAAAAACTAAATGCGTGGGAAAAAAATCACACAAATTAAACATGCGGAACCTCCAAATAATCCACGTACATAAGCAGGTACGAATTTGGTTTGTCCATATCCATTATCCTGCATTTCAGCAAAATTCAACAAATTCTAGTATAAGCTATTCATCCATATCATTATACAAAAAAATTCGAACAGAGAACCACCTATGGCATTATATGATCATATCTGACAGCATCAACTAGAAACATAAGAAAAATTTGCTCTCAAAACACCAAATAAAAAACAATAAAGCTACCAGCCAACAGTCATCATGATGCATGGTAAACCACACAAGAAAACTTCACAAGATCATATTAAACAAGCAGCAGGCTGTGAAAATGCTTCTAGATCTCCTCTATCAAAAATTATTTGCTACCTTAGTGTTGATTGCTAGCTACTGACAACTGTAAATTCAAAAGAAGCCCACTAAACCTCGGGGTCCACAGGACCACTCTTAACTCATTTATAACGAAGCAGAAAGGTATTCTTTCAACAAATCAGCTAGGCAAGCATGTATCCATTTCCTTTCAGATGATGGCAGTACATAAAGCATTAAATGGAAATGGGGAACAATAGTTTCCATTAACTGATGAAGAAGCAAAACAAATACAATAATTTTGCCACACTAAGGTTGTGCCCCCTTTGATGTGAACAGAGCAGTGAAGCCATGGCACAGTAATGTCAGGACAGACACTGGAGGTCATTGCAGGATAAAAATGTTGGCCGCAACTTAGATTCACAAGTTTAAATTCAAAAGTCCAAGAAACACACCTAAACTATCAGACCTATATCTGCATTTCACCAATTTTCCTTTTCTTTTCCCTGAATGTGGGTGGAAATGGTTTTATTTCATTCCTTCCTTTATCAATTACTTCTTTTGTTTTGTTTTTTATTTTTTATTTTTTTTTATTTTTTATTTTTTATATAAGTACAATTACTTCTTTTGCTTTATTTTCAAAATATAGTGAAAGCTTGATTCCTAACCAAGCTCTACATTTCTAGATACAAAACCTTGAATCACATAAATCCTGACATAATTTATCAATTACTTCTTCTGTTTTATTTTCAAAATATAGTGAAAGCTCGATTCCTAACCAAGCTCTACATTTCTAGATACAAAACCTTGAATCACATAAATCTTGGCATAATTTTCATGTATAAATTAATACATTAGGCAGTCAGTACATGAGAAGTATATAAGTCATGACTAATATGACTTACTAAGACAGTGACTACAACAATAAATTTTGGCAGAAAACAGAAGAACAACAAAAGAAAGAAAGAAAGAAGAAACTAGTAACACCGAGTCACTGACTAAAGCTCTCAATTAGTGAACAAGTAATAATTTCTTCAATTTGTAATGCAAATGAATGAATTTAAACGTAACTTTTGGTAAGTTAATACCTTCCACTAAATGAATTCTAAACATCCTCATAATGCCTGTGTTTCCTGTTCTTCTTCTCACATCTCTTCTTGCTCCTTCTGACCCTTGAATCATCTGAGGCATCAGAATCAGATGGTGAAGCTGCCCTCCTGCTCTTGCGCTTACACTCTCCAGCAGAACCCTCAGA
This sequence comes from Carpinus fangiana, assembly GCA_006937295.1. Lineage (NCBI taxonomy): Eukaryota > Viridiplantae > Streptophyta > Magnoliopsida > Fagales > Betulaceae > Carpinus > Carpinus fangiana. Next base: position 23,459,215 of record CM017323.1, read on the forward strand.
TTCATCTGAATCAGAATCCAAATCTCGGTGGCTTCTCCTCCTCCTCTTCTCCTTTCTACTTTTCCTGTCCCGTTGACAACGTTTATAATCCTCATCAGAGGACTCATCCCTATCCCTCCGCCTATCCTTCTTTCTCCTCTTCCTACCACTATCCGAATCATCTGAATCACTAATTCCTCTCTTCCCACTCCTCTTCTTAGATCTCCCTCTCCTCTTCCTCTCCCTAGAAGCCCCATTTGACTCATCTTCATCTAACCCCTTTTTCATTGACCTTTCCTTACTACTGAGCTTTTCCCATTTCTCTCTGCAATAATCCTCTCAATCTCCGAATTGACTTCTGACTCCTAACCCTCACTCTCATCCTCTTCATCACTCTCATCTGAACTCTCAACCGCGCCTTTTCCTTTCCTCTTACCCACATTCCCCTTCAACTTCTCCAACTCAGCCATTGCAGCAGCCTCAATCACTTCTGGGTCTTTATCCTTACTCTCATCATTAACACTCAAAAAATTCCTGCACTGAAACGTGAGGTGTCCAACACGGCCACACTTCTTGCACGCCCCGCGAACCTCATTGGCATTTGACCCAGTTATACGGGCAAGTGCAAGGAGGCCTTGGAAGCTTGCGTAGGCATTCTCAGCATCTGGTTCAGTGTTAGATGTATTGGGCATTGAAGAGTTCTTGGCATCATCCTTATTGGGCGCATAGGGGTCATACCCAATTGCACTCTGCCATATACCATGGGTTTGGAGGGCTGCACTACTATGCACCCGATTGTTTGCAGGCATGCGAACCCTACCCGCTGTAGCCGGCATCTTGAAGTTCAGATATCAAACTTTGCAAGAAAGGAACTCATATTAGCACTTTTCAGAGCTGCAACTATAACATTCACATAGAAATTTCACTTGAAGAAAGCCCAGGGTTCTATGCATGCAATTCAAACTACACCAAAATTAATGTCATTCCTAACTCTTTAAACCCCCAAAATTGAGTAAAATTCAAATTTGTTTTTTATCCCAAAAATTGTCACAATTTTCGGCCAAAGCTACAAAGAAACAAAAAGAGAGCAATATACTCATAAAATGCCTTGAATTCAGACTAGATATTCCTTCACTTTCACTTCATGCTAGATACCCTAAAATAATACCGATATGATGGTACCAGTGAGAAAAACATATTCATTCTACGAGCAGTCACATGATGTAAATGCACTTACAAACAGTTGAAAACAAATAAAAGCAGGCACATCTATCTACTCAAGGAACTTTATCAAACATTCAGCATGCCGTGCTATCCAAACTCTACAATGCTTAATCTCATTTTGTCCATCGCAATCATCACTGGCCTTCAACATTTTTTGCATTTCAAAACAAATACAGTTTACTGAAAGCAAAATTATAGCAAACTAGTATCGATGTCATCTGTTCACCTCCATCACAGCATTGCACTTCTCCAAATATGTTATTCATACTATGCAAAAAAAATACTCAGTGATTTTAGACAAAAGTAAAACTGAAATTCATTAGATACTAATAGATGCCTATTCATTTTGCAGCAACCATTAGCAAAGGAAATTCCTAGAAACCAATTGCCTATGGTCTTTCAGACATTTTTTGTTTATAGCCACAAAGTAAAACAGAAATGAATTAAAAAAAAAAAACTGCTTAGTTTGTGCACTACCAGGCTTTGAAATTATCAGCTAAATACACAAAACAATACAGCTCAGTAATATGGAGCTCATCAGACAAGAGCTTAACAGCAAATTAATTGAAAACAGAACATCCCAATCCAATAAAATGACCAAAATATTTATGATGAAGGAAAAGAATACATACCCATTCCAAACAAAAACGTATATATTGCAATAACATCAAAACATGTGCATGATAGCATCCACGTTAATAACCTTTAACCCTCAACTAAATATGCTAAAGTTAGGCAACACGGAGTTCACAGAAAACAATTAGCTCCTGTTTTTTTTATATAAGTAGAAAAAAATGAACTCCTGAAACAAATCAAAATAAAGATTCCTAATTACCATAACACGAAGGCTTAGGACTTTGGAATTATGAAAACTGATATCCAAAACCCTAAACCTTTATCCCTCGACTAAATATGCTAAAGTTAGGCAACACAGAGTTCACAAAAAACAATTTTAATCACCACACCTATAGGCAGATATGGCCGATCATCCCTCATAAACCCCCGCGAACAATATAAAAAACTCACCCTCTTAGGTTCTTAGCCTTACAAACAAACCCAAATCAAATGTTTCAAAAATTTCGAACAGATAAGGAAGTGGGACATTGAAATATACCTTGAATTAAAATCCAAGCAGTAGAGTAGCAACAATCAGTAGGGAATAAGAAGAAAAAAAAAAATCAATCACCGCAACCAAGTGCAGATCATGCCAATCAGACCTCATAAACCCATTAACCCCATGAATAACATAGAAAAACTCATCCTCTTAGCCTTACAAGCAAGCCCAAATCAAAACTTTCAAAAATTTCGAACAGATAAGGAAGTGGGACAATGAAATATACCTTGAAATTCTTTCTGAAATAGACGGAACCTCAGGAGGCTAACTTTCAAACCTTGAAACTCAAGAAGTTTGAAAACCCTAACTACAAATCCAAATTTGAAATTTGATTAATAACTAAGAAAACTTCAAAGACAAAGGAATTCTTACCAGTTACCGCGCTTTTCTTTCTCTTCGCTTCCCTCTCTTTCCCAATCTGCTTTCCCCTCTCTTTCTCTATACGAAACGCACGCACGGTATTAACCGCTATACGTTTTCTAGCCTGTGACTGGAAGATCGTACGGCTTGCATATATCCATTTGTTGTCTCTTTTTTTTTTTTGAGGAAATCGAACGGTGGACGTGGATAGCTGATGTTTTCCGGACTGAAGTGATGGGAATGACAAATGCTTTCGATGGGCCAAACGGGGCCTGGCCTGCCCTTAGAATTGGCATTGCCGGCCAGGCCCGCCTCCATAGTAATTAACTTTTTTTACTTACTTAAAAATATCATAAATTTTCTCCGATCTAATTTTATTAAATATTTTTAATCATTATTTATTGTTATTCTACTAACTTAAAAACCTAAACATTAATTTTTTTAAAACCCAAAAATATTGAACGTCACTTATCGAAATATGTTGGTATGTCCTTAAAAATTATATTTTTCATTCTTGATTTGGTTCATCAGGCTCTATGCATAGGATTAAAGAGTTGAATTTAGGCTCGGATTATAAATCCATTGTAATAAAATCCACAATGAATTATGCATTTTGATTTTTTTTTTAAATATAAAATGGTTAATTAAGACTCTTAAAAATATGTTCATTTAGGCTCCGTTTGGTTCGCGGATTAGGCTCTTGGATTGGACTAGCTAGTGTTAGCTAGTCCTTTGTTTGGTAACATCCTATTCCTGGGAGTAATCTATTTTCATGGGACTATTAATCTCATACACACAGGGTTAGCTAAGCCATTCAAAAATGAATGGCTTAGCTAATCATTTCCTGTAGGATTAAAAAATCATGTAAAATTGTCCAAAAAAACCATATGCTTCTCACACTTCTCACAATCTCCATCTCTCAAAGCAACATTTTTCATCTCTCAAAACAACGATCTCCATCTTTCAAAGCAACGATTTCCATCTCTCAAAGCAAGGTTTCTCTCTCCCCTCTCTTCTTTTTTATCTCTATTTTCTTGGTTATTTTATTATGCGTTTCTTGGAATTTTTTTTTCTTCTCCCAGNTTGTGATTTTCCGTACGCGCGGTAAACACCGTAAAATGTTTTCGGCAGAAAACATTTTCAGGGAAAATGATTTCTTTGAAAATATTTTCCAACGGAAACCATTTTACGTCGAAGTAAACGGAGCCTAAATCAGTTTTTCTTTTATTCTGTCAGTTTTTTTTTTTCCTATTCTTGATGTAATTTATTTTTTTCCTCTATATCGAATGAATACTATCGAGTTCAATGGCTTGCAAGCATTTTGATAATTTTCAGATGCTTCTGTATCTGTTCTTTTTTTTTTTTTTTGTGTCTTATTTTACAGGATAGGAAAATAACTTTTTGATTCTTTGAAGATGGTAATACAAACAAAAATAATAATAATAATAATATCCCACATACATGACATAATTAAAAAATATATATATAGTATAGTCGTTTATGTTTCAAAGAAAGAAAAAAAAGTCCTTAATAATATAAATTGTATTCGTATTATAAGGGTATTTTAGGAAATAATATCACAATACGATTTCATTCACCAATATATTACATTGTACATTTGTACCTAACGAATGAATAAGATTAGGTAGTCTATTCCAGCGTTACAACTAAATAAAAGAATAGACATAGCTAATCTATTCTCAATAGTAACTAATCTCAGTGATAACTAATCTTTTTCTAATGAATTAGACAATCCACAAACCAAACGGGCCTTAGTTCTTTATTTTATATTTCATGTAAAGTGCTCACCCAAATATAATAAAGCACCTTATCAAATATCTTTTGGTTTCCTTGAGCTTCGTGTGACTTTAAGACTGACATGAGCTATTTATGACCCAAAATGTAGAGGGCAGAGAAAGTTATAAAGCCCGTGAGAGAGGAAAACAGATTAGAAGAGATCATAGCTCTATATTCGAGCAATTTGATCAGGCAATGGGTCCTTGATCAAATAATAAGTCTTTACCCGAATAGAAAAAAGCCAAATGGCTTCCCTCATGCCCCTTATCCACTAACATATAACCTAAAAAATCCATAGCATTCTCAATTGCAAGATATCTCAATCCCAATAACACATGCCTTAGTTTTGAGCATAAACATTAAAACATGGGACATGCAAGATGGATTGTGACACCCACTGATATATAATCCTACCCCAGTCAACAAGGGGAAAACGTCACAACAGCAAAAACTCATGTAAAATAATATATATAAGAGTTGGCTAAAAATACTACGTTATAGAAAAAAAAATTTAAAAAATTGAGAAATTTGAAAGTGGAAAAGAAATAGAGATAATTGATCTCAATGATTTCTAATGTATGTTATGTAATTTGTAATCTTTTAAGTGGAGTAGATAATTACTATCAAGGGTGGTAGTTCAATGGTCTCATAGGAATTTCTATGAAGTTGGGCACGTACTATGACCTTAATTTAACTCTCACAATGAAAATTTCTTAGCTTATTAGCATTCGTTACCTTGAGCCCCATTGATACCTTGGTAAAGCGAGTGCTAAGCTATGATTCGATCAGTCCTGAAAGAGAACTTGTAGTTTTTACTGTTTATGTTTCTTATGAGTGACGACTTGCGTGTTGGTGTTATTAACTTGCTATGGTCACACTCTAATAAGATAATTACAGTTGACTTCTCTCAACAAAGTTTTTTAAATTAAAAAAAAAAAAAGTGGAGTGGATAATTGTTCGTGTCACGGATATTCAATATTCTTACAATTGGTTAATATATGACTGTCATGGTCTGTTACAAAAAAAAGAAAAAAAGAAAAAAAAAGACTGTCTTGGTCGGTAGAAGTCATTTATGATGGGTTTTTGAACGTACTAGGTAAATTGGTAATTATCGGACGACAGCAATTTAATAAGAGATTATTATGGTATCGTAGTCGTAGGCGATTGACTTTTAATTTTAAGTTCTGTGAAGACTAATAGGCGATAGCAAAATGGCCCAAATCCAACCGCCAAGATCTTCCCAAATCAGCAGGAAATTTCAGTTCGTTTAACTTACTTTTATACAAAGCCAGCATCAATCAATAGAAAGTCAAGTTTCAAACGTCTTTCCTAATTCCACTTTCCGCCCAAACACACTACACTACACGCTTCACAGTTCACACTCTCATGTCGACTGACGAGACGTCGAGTCAGGATCTAAAACCGAACCCCAACACGCCCAAACGAGGCCCTAAAAGACCCGACGAAACCCTAGCCGCCGACCTACCATCAGATCCGCTTCTCAAATTCGATTCCTTCATCGACGCCACCGCCACCGGAGGTCACAGGACGCCTGAGCCGCTGCGCAGGCGCCGATCATCCGACGGCGCGTCGGCTTCCTTAGCCTCGGAGAAATCGAACGGCCCGGAGCAGAACGCGGCGTCTACTGCAGGAGCTCAGCCACGTCGGGCGGCGCCGGCGGCGCCGGATTGGTTGCCGCCCGGTTGGTATACCGAAGACAGAGTTCGGAGCTCCGGTGCCACAGCTGGACTGGTAGACAGGGTAAATTAAATTTCATTTTCTCAAATTATCATTGATATTCTACAACCGTAGACTTAAATACTTATCACATTAATGTGCAGTGTCTGCTAATGCTTGTTTGGTTGCTAAGAAAACTGAAAACGAAAAGGAAATATTGAAAGAAATGTTGATATCCGATATATGGAAGTTTTTCTTGAACCGGAAATGTTTCACGAATTAATTATTATCTGTATTTCTCAACTCAGCTCAAGTGTCAAAGCTTAAAATTCCACCTCTTTTATTGCATATATTATCCTCTGTTAAACCACTTAGCATGAGGTTTGGATCTGCTAAAGATAAGACAGGAGACATTAGAAACAACTTTTGAGAAGATTTCCTCAATATTTAAGTGGGACTTGAGATTGGATTTTTTTTTTTTAATTGGTAAGTTACAGACGCTTTAGTGCAATATAATGAAGCTTGTAGATGGATAATCTTATATGCTAAGGACGAGTAATGTTAATTTGGTATCGCCTGCACTGTGGATAAAAGGAATGGAGTTGAAGAAACTAGATAAATTGTTCTGAATACTCTTATCTGTGACATGGGTTATGAAGCAGGAATTTGCTACACCACTTAAAGGGTATGGTACAGTGGAGGTACCATGGACTAAGTGGCTGTTATGAATGTAGACTCTTTTTACCCAAAAAAATCATCATGATGTTTGGATAATGACAAATAAGCAAGTTAAAAGATAACTTTTGTGATTTCAGATTTACTATTATGGAAAGAGTCCATGTTCTTGATATGTTTACCTGCTTTTATTTATTTATCTTTAAATCTCTCTTCTTCTTCTTTTTGGTGAGGGTAGCGGGGTTCCTCAGGAATATACTAGGAAAAAGCAGAAACTCTAGGTATCATTTCATGATCAGACCTTGCTTCAATATCACTCCATTGAAGGGGATAATTTAGTAATCTCTCAGAGGTAATGAATCTGTTGTTGTGTGTGCTTGGAACTTGGTAAGTTTATCCTGTTTTGCTTGGCACAGCCACTTTCTTACAAATTTTCAGGATTTTGGAAGTGTCAGTTATTGGATCAAATATAGATACATCTGTCCTTTGAGCTTACTTCGAAGGGCATTCATGTGGTCACTGATAATAACTGGTTGTTAGATTGGTGAGAGAAAATATTCTGATATCCTTTTCTTTTTCATAAGTAAAGTCTAGATTCTGTTATCCATTTTAAATGCTTTCAGTTATGTTTTTGGGATTGTTCTTCAAGGCAGCTGAATCTTGTGTTTTGCATTTCAACTGGAATGAATCATTTGCTGCAAAGTTTAGGGTCTACTCCTAGTTTTGATAAATTAACATTTCTGTTTCAAGGCAGCTGAATCTTGTGTTTTGCAATATTAATATTGACATTACTTATCAAAAAAATCTTGTGTTTTGCATTTCAACTGGAATGAATCATTTGCTGCAAAGTTTAGGGTCTACTCCTAGTTTTGATAAATTAACATTTCTGTTTCAAGTTTCAATTGTCACGACAACTCCAAATTCTGCAATGGTTCCATCTTATAAAATGGCTATCAAATGCTATAGAAGATGACAAAAACGTCCCTTTCAGACAAGGCTTAAATCGTCTCTGTATTGTGCAGTATTATTTTGATCCAGTTTCAGGCAGTCGATTCCGGTCAAAGACAGAGGTTCTTTACTTTTTAGAAACAGGAACTAAACGTAAAAAGAAGAAACTAATGGAGAACTCTGATGCTGATACAATGGAGAGTCAAAAGCAAAAGGTTGTTTTTCTGAAGGTGTTGGAAATTATTTTCTTTCACTCTTCTAATATCCCCTTCTCATTAACATGTACGTAATTTTTTTTTGCCATGTATGAAGGGCTCTGGGGGCCAGAAACAAAAGAAGTCTCCAGCGAAGGCAAAGAGTTCTGTTTTGAAATTTGATTTTCTTAATGTGCCTGAGAAAGTCAACTGGGTTTTCACAAATTCCTCCCAGGGGTCCTGGGCTCCTTTTATTGGCGACAAAAAGGTGTCTGAATCTATCACACGAGAATGGGCTACTGCATTCACAGTCCTCACCTCCAGACATGATTCTCAGATGATGTTTTGAAGGGCATTTTCCAAGCTCTCCATTGTATCATTAAGAGTATGATCCCATACTGACCAATACAGGTCTTCTTTTTTCTTCTCTTTTCCTTCTTTGAGCTCTTTAAGTTGGTTCTGATGACTATTTCATTTCACAGCTAAGCTCAATTGAATTGCCATTCGACATTTCTTGTTCTAGGTCATGATATCTTTTAAATATTTGGGTTTTGTCTTGTTTTCTTGATCTTTTAAATATTTAGGTTTTGTTTTGTTTTCTTTCTCCTTTTAATTAGTATGCAACTTTGGGGTGGAATCTTGTTTAGGTCAGTTTCATTGTTGCTGGAGCTCAAGATTGAATATTTAGAAGCAACTTCTTTATTTGAATATGAATCATAATCCATGATGCTAATTGTCTCAGGCTCTCATGTAGCAGGTACGTATTTCAACCATGGAGTTGTGTTTTCTTGCATCTGTGGCTGATTGGAAACTGCTGACTACTAAGGAACTAAATTGATTTGGTTGGGTGGGGATTGGCTGACTTATTTCTTCAACTAGTGTTCTTCTTTATTGATAATTAGAGGGAGAGAGAAACTTGGATGTAACTGATAGATATGTATTTATTAGAAAAAGGTATATTTTGCTAAAGAGAAATGATAAAATCATTCTTTCAACCATCTTTATTATAGTAAATTGATGAATCCACCATTGAATTTGTGTGGGACTCACATGAGTCTACAAATTCAATGGTTGATCAATTATATTTGCAATAAGAGATGGTTGAAATAATGATGTGTAACATGCCTCTTTGCCAATACCTTACTAAAAAATTTTAAGAGTAATACATTAGTATCATTAGACAAAGGTGGCCAGCAAAGGGGGTGAGAAGCAAATTTGAGTAAATGAGATTTCACCTTTTTATTTATCTATTTATTTTTTCGCCTAGAGATCTCATGATATATCAACAATGTGAGATGGTCTTTACTATAAACTTTTCTTTCTTTTTTTCCTGTAATATCATTTTTTGGTATATTTCACCCTAAGCTTTATTTGCAGCTGTAAAATTTTAGGTAATTTTTTATTTTTTGGAATACTTTTGTTGCTTAACTACCTTTATAATTAGTCACGTTTAAAAAGGCAGTTTATTATCCCTAAACCTTTTAATTCTGGATTCTTACAGACTAGTTTTGTCTATCTTTTGGGTCCAAATGATTCCCACTATATCATCTCTTGAGCTGCCCATGAAGGGAGGTTTAAAAAGGATTATAAAGTCGATATTTGGTTTCAAGATCTGTGAGAGATGGTATATTAAAAAAAAATGAAAAGAAGAAGAGATAATGACTTTGATGTGAGACTGATTGGTCCAGTAGGACCAGCAGCAATAACTTAGAACAATAAAATAAAGATGGAGAAGAAAGATATAAAAAATCTCAACTAAACGTAACGCTCCTGCTTTAGACTTGGGAGGGAATTAATTATCAAGCCACGAGGAGGATCCTAATAGACTGAGAAATAAAATGACACAAGCATTTTTTTAAATGCATATAAGAATTATATTTATTTTAAACCAATTAATTTAATAAAATGAATTTTTAAAAAATCTCCATAGAATAATAACTTTGATATTTGATAATGACACATAGACACTAACCACATCCTTCTTGTCAAAAAAACCAATCGGCTTCATAATTTAGATTGGTACGTGATCCATCATTGAAAGGTCCTGCTAACCACAACATTTATTGAGCTTTAGGTTGAATGAAATTATCATTATACCCTTAACCCAATATCAAATCTATATACTTACTGAGAAGATATAGATAATAGAATCCCATTCAAGCTGACCGCTTAGTATTTCAAGGCATATCATGTGCATGTTTACTAATTATAAAATGCCAGTGCCTATTATCTTATATTCCCCAATATATTTATAAGAACAAAACAAAAATAGCCTGCTTATCCTGTCTTCTGCCCCCTCTTGTGACCAGATCAAGTATTTTAATATCAAATTATATGCACATCATAGGGTGATTTGGTAGAAATCAAATACAATTACAGGTGTTTATAATTAATAGAGTGATTTAAGTTAAAAAATGTTGACTAAATAATTTAATTATTTAGTAACTATTAAATAATTTGTTAAGTATATATTCTTAATTGTTTTATCAATTATAAATGGTCAAATCAATTTGTATGAACATTATAATAAAAACGGTAGGATTCCAAACAATTTTTCATCCTTTTTTTTTTTATATTAAGTAAATCAATTCTCATTCTATAAAGATTCAGAGCATAAAGCTCTTTCATTACAGAGTATAAAGCTCTTAAAAACATAGACAAAAGCTATGTAGTTACAAAGTCGTAGATACTAATCAAATCGTATCCATGATCTCTTACCTCACCTATGTACAAATTTCATTTTATGATATAGATCTAAGACATGGGTAGATCATATTCTAACAACAAAAGTTTTTATTTAATCGGTCGTGAGAGATAAGCCCTCATACCGAACATTATCCGTCCTCAACTCGAAAGCCAAAACAACATAAACAAATAAAAACAAAAAACTACAAACAACAGTGGCAAGCTCACACAAAAGCGCGTGAAATTCACACAATCCACACTCCGGTGTGTTCAAACCACAACCGTCGAGTGCCAACTAGAGGGAAACGTCTTTTGTCTACGAGACTTGTTGGCGCCAAGGAAGAAGGTGTAATGACACGTATAGGACTTGGACTAGCATCGAAAACATAGATTTGCTTCGGAAAAAATTGATCTAAGAACTCTTGCAGTAAACTGACAAAGCCAAAAGATCGGGGAGGAAAATGAACGGCGAGGTGGAGTAAACAACCAAAGCGATGGAGGAGGCTAGGCACTATTGCTTGAGTCTAAACAAAATCTAAAACAAAAATAAAGAAAAAGAGTAGCCATCCTTCCCCGCGATGGAACTGGGGGGTACTGGTAGGGGCCATGGTCCCCCCCCAAATGACAAGAAAAAAAAATTATTTAAGATAATTTTTGTTAATTAGTTCTCCCCATATTTTTTTTGGCAATAGGTCCCCCTCAAATTCAAAATTAGTTTCGTCTTAATTATTCCTTCCTCCCTTTTGGATTTCACTTGAAGGGGACTTCATCCAAATTGATGGTGGGACTTGCACTAACAATGCGTGCACTTGAATCACTTCACTAAATTATAGTGCCCTTTTCAATTCTTATTTACAATTTTTCTTCTGTGCAACAAGAGCTTGTTTTCTGTATAGAGACCAAAATTGGTAAATTGCAATTAAGAAAAGACAAAACATCTGGGCTGGAAAGAGCAGGCCCAAGTAAAATATGGATTAGGTGCAACTGATACGTCACTAAAGTAAGTGTGTAACAGCTTTTTGCCTCTAATCACACACCTCTCACCGACAAACCTCACCTTGTCACAAACACCAAGGCTCTTTATGGAATTTCGAAAAACAACTCTTCGACCGTTGATGTTTGGTTGACATCGACATAGGGCATTCCGGTCATACTGTATTTTGAGTACCCTCGTAGTAACATGAACACAAAAAGAAGAGGCTACTCCTCACGCAAGTCACGTGCCTGGCCACCTGGGGCGCGCGACTTTTGAGAAACCCGCGGGTCTTCCATAATTAACGTGGTCAGCACAGAGGTTTTGGCATATTTCACTTTGAAAATTTCAGAACCACGTTGACTTTTGACTTTCGGACTACAAATGGACGAGAATCAAGAGGGATGTACGGTGTAGAAAACCCGATTGCAATCCTACCGTGAGAATCCCAATAGCACATGTGAGTTTCCTTGCATGTGCATATGCACTCCACTATGGCTAGTGCGTAAGTGCGTTTTCATTTATTTTTTCGAAATCTCACTCTCGCAGATCTCTGATTTCTCTCCACCAAAATACTCTCTCTCTCTCTCTCTCTCTCTCTCTCTCTATCTGTAGATTTATTGTTTTAAAGTTTCTTCTCACTTTATCAAATCTTGACCCCATACTTTCCCGAGAAAACCTTTTCCTAGAGCGTATGTACAACTAAGCATGAGCTTTTTGTTTGATACTTTTATATAATCATAGCTTGTATGTCTGAAACTCTGCTAAAGGTTCAGCAGCACTGTTCTGCTTTTTGAGCTTTTGATATCAAGCCCATTTTTATTCACGAAAAATGGTTGCAGTTATATTATTTGCATGATTAACCCAATCATTCTTTTCCCCTTTCTATAGAGTTGGAATTTGAGGCTTTAGCTTCCTGAGGAATGGGGAATTTCTGGGTTTCTTTCTGTTTCTTGTTTCCGGCACTCATTCTTGCTATGCATGCTCCAATTTCTACTGCGCAACTGCCTCCAAGCGAAACCCGAATTCTTTTCCAAGTTCAAAAGCTCCTTGAATACCCCGAAGCTCTTCAGGGATGGACTAATTGGACCAGCTTCTGCTACCTCCCTCCCTCACCTTCTCTCAAGATTGTTTGCTCAAACAATAGCGTAACCGAGTTAACTATTTCCGGAAACAGAAGCTCCCCTTCTAACAGCCCAAAACCAGCTTCTGGGAGATTCTCTGTTTCTCAGCAAACTCTATCTGAAAGTTTCTCCATTGATTCTCTATTTACTGTTCTTACAAAGCTTTCAAACTTGAAAGTGTTGTCAGTTGTTTCCTTGGGATTGTGGGGTCCTTTACCAGCCAAGATTAATCGGTTAAAGTCACTTGAAGTGCTAAACATTAGCTCAAATTTTATTTATGGAGAGATTCCTTCATCAATTGCTTCAATGAGCAACCTGAGAAGTCTTGTTTTGGCTGATAATTTGTTCAATGGGAGTGTTCCAGATCTTAAAAGTCTAGTACTTCTTCAAGAGCTGAATTTGGGTGACAACCATCTTGGACCTGAGTTTCCCTCACTAAGCAACAGTCTTGTAAGTATTATATTGAGCAACAATTCTTTGAGATCTGCGATTCCTTCAAAACTCATCAACTTTGCGAAGCTCCAGCAGTTTGACATCTCCTCAAACAAATTTCTTGGACCAATCCCATCATTCTTCTTCTCTCTGCCTTCAATTCAGTATCTTAGTTTGGCAGAAAATCAACTAAGCGGGGCTCTTCCTATGAACATATCATGCAATGAAGAGCTTAAGCTTGTAGATGTTTCACACAACCTCTTGATAGGAAAACTGCCATCCTGCCTGGCGTCAAAGTCTTCAAATCGGACGGTACTCTTATCATGGAACTGTTTCTCCGGCGGGAACTCAAATAATCAGCATCCATATACTTTTTGCCACAAAGAAGCATTGGCCGTTAAGCCTCCAATCAAAAGCAAGGAGTCGTCCACCATGAACCTAGGCTTAATCCTCGGTATCATTGCAGCTGTCGTGGCCATTGCTGGGGTTCTTGGGCTGCTGATTTTGGTCATTTTCAGACGGACAGAAAGGAGGAGAGGTGAAGACAACAAATTTGACAGACCTTTTGCTGATAAAATGCCCGTTCGTAGCTCCCCAAGATCAAACATTGATGCAAGTAAGGCAGCCTTTCATTAGCCTCTTTTTATTATTATTATTTTTTAATGGCTTGTCTAAGTACTTTGAACAACTGCAATTACTTAAAATATAAATGTTATTTAGAAGCCTACAACTTGTTCATGCGGCAAAAGGACTAATTTTGAATGTCACATCATCCCAGTTGTGTATAATAATCGTATAGCAATCTACTTAAAAAGCTGGTTTAGATTTTTTCTTGTGTTATATCTCATGAAGGTAATGAATGAATTCGATATTTCATAGGGCGCTTAACCCAGACAATGAGGCAAGCAACACTAGGGCTCCCACCATATCGTGTTTTCACATTGGATGAGATTGAAGATGTGACAGATAACTTTGACCAATCAAATTTGATTGGGGAAGGATCTCAAGGGCAGGTTGGCATTTGATTCAAACTGTTTGTCCGATAAGCATACTATCAAAATGTGATGGAACCCACAAAAGTTCAATTATTCTCTTCAATCTGAAGCACTTTCTCTGTTACTCACAGCTCTATAAAGGTTGGCTGAGAGACGGTTCAGTGGTCCTGGTGAAGTGCCTGAAACTAAAGCAAAAGCTTTTGTCTCAAAGCTTGATTCAGCACTTGGAAGTCTTATCGAAGCTGAGGCACCGGCATTTGGTCAGCATCCTTGGACACTGCCTAGTCACTTATCAGGACCACCCCAATACAGCTAGCACCGTCTTTCTTGTTCTTGAACATGTTCCAAACGGATCGCTAAGAGATTATCTTAAGGGTAAACTCAATAGCAACCCCACCCGCCCCCCCCCCCCCATATTTTCTCTCTAACAAACAGTAAATTCTCAATGAACTGCCTTTTGATATGGCAGATTTGAGAAAAAAGGAGGCGTTGAAATGGCCACAGAGAATGGCAATCACCATCGGTGTTGCAAGGGGTGTCCAGTTCTTGCACACAGGGATTGCACCCGGCGTAGTTGGAAATAATCTGAAGATGGAGAACGTTTTGTTGGATGATAGCCTCAGTGCGAAAATTAGTAACTATAACATTCCCTTGCCATCCAAGGTCAAAACAGTACTACTGGATGAACATTTTTGCAGATGATATTTGAATTTCAACCATTTTTTTGTGTGTTAATTTTTGCTAATTTAACTTTCCAGGGAGGTTCAGAGAGCCCTCTCAGTGGACAAGATGATCATCTGGGCAGGTATTATTCCTCTTCTCTCCTTCCTTTTCTTGTTTCACTATTCTGCTACAGCACCCACGTAATCTTACAAAAGCTCTGTATACGCAGCAGTGAAATTGCCGAAAAGGAAGATATTTATCAGCTGGGTGTTATCCTCCTTGAGGTTATAACTGGTCAGCTGACAACATCAGCCAGTGAAGTGAATGAGCTAAAGCTTCAGGTATTCATACAATTATTTTTATGTATTTTGTTTTTGTCATGTACTTTCAAATCGGACAGGAACCTGGAATTCACTGGCTTCCATATTGCTTGCTCTCTTCACAGCTAGAGTTGGGCTTGGCAGAATCAGCATCACAATTGCGGTCTGCAACGGATCCTTCCTTTCAGGGAACTTATGCATATCAATCATTAAAGACCACAGTGGGAATTACCCTCAACTGCCTCTGCAAAGATCCAAGGAAGCGCCCTTCAATAGAAGACGTTCTTTGGAATTTGCAGTACTCGATTCAAGTTCAAGAAGGATGGACCAGTAGTGGAAATCTAAGTACACAGATGTAGTGCTTTATTAAAACATTCTTATACCGCTGTTCTTTCTGCTACAATTCAGTTGTGGTGAAACATAGATGTACATAGAACTCTTGCCCTGCAGTTTTTGCCACATTATTAAGTCTCTATTACCTTTTCCGATGATTGACCAGGGTTTTGGAATAATTTTCGGTATCAAGATGCTTGCATCTGCATTTCACCTTCCTCTCTTGTCACAACGCTATATATCATGGTTCAGTAACATAGCAGGAACCATTTGTCAACTACTATTTTTCAAAAGAATCGTGCTTTTACTGCCAACCCTTCTTTTCTTTTATTTATTTATTTATTTCCAACTCATCTATCATCTGTAATAGTTTTTTTTTCCCAAGTTTAAAGAAACGAGATAAAAGGGAGCAGGAATTTTATATGTGAAGTACACGAAAAAAAGCAATGCATCAGATCCAAGAAAAGTTCAGGGAAAAGAGGTGAACGCATAAGCAAAGCAGACATTATAAGTAATGGCAGTCAAGGAGCTCACAACACAATGGTTGAGTCCAATTGTTATTTAAACAGGGGCACAGGTCATGAACATTTCTTTGCAGTTCCGTGGGACCTGACCACAGCAACTAATCAGCAGTCCAACTCTGCTCAACAATCTCGCGTACTCTCCTATTGTATTCACGTTTGTTCTCACTAAACATCCGTGCAGCTTCTGAATTCGCAGGAGAATTTGGGTTTGGGTCACAGAGCAATGACTGCAACCAGAAAAATGATGATCGCTTTAAAATAAGAAGCAGAGTAATATCACTGAAAAAAAACAGAAAACCTCGAGTATCAACATTCACATATGTCAATTCTTTTTATAAGGTACAGACATGTCATTGCACATTCTATCAATTAAACATACACGAATATGCATGCAAGCATCCATGAGATAAAGAAATATACTAAAGAGCACAATAAAATTTGATTATATTATGAGATGACGAGGTGGATCACCAACTACAGACCATGCAGCATTCACCATATAGGGATAAAGAACAAGTGAAATCAGAAATTCTTGAGCAATAGAAAAGTTAATGCTAAAGAAGTCCATTTTGCTTTACAAATTTATGGATGATTGAAAAAAGGAGATCTAGGAAGTGGTATAGATGATGCTGATCATGACTCAAAAGTATGCTATGGAGCATCGAGAAATAACCATGTAATTCATGAGTAAACAGTGTCTGGCTAACGGATGGATATATGCTATGTAAACATGGCCAAAATTTTAAGGTACGCACATAAATAAGGACCAAAATTAAAGTCATTTTAAGGTATGTACATGAATAAGGACCAACATTAAAGTCAGTGATGTCTCATAGAAGAGAAAATTTGGGTCTGAAAGTGCAGTTAAATGCATCAGCAAGATTATGCACATGAATAAGGACCAACTATTCCTTGTGTGATAGATAATTTCGAAAGAGTGACTCGAAAATAAGCATCACTAAATCAAAGATGATAGTGACAATTTGCAGGCCTGAAAATGTTAAGTTATTCTCATCATAATTTTGTACAAGCACAACTTAAGACCAACTTGATGTACAATGAAAACATTTTCAAAGTTCACAATCCTTGAGTGACTAAAAACAATTAAAGATGATTTAATACCTGGATAGAGGTAAGTATAGCTGCTACATCATAAATAGGGCTCCATTGATTTTGTAGAATGTCCAAACATATGCTTCCATCGGCATAAACTAAAAAAGGGCAAGACAAAAGAGTAACTTAGAAACTAAATGGTGAAATGAATGTGAACAAACAAAACCTCTAAGTGAACATTTCAAATTTACGCATGAAAGTGAATATAAGAGTGATCAAGCGAACCAAAAATGAAGAAAGCAAAGAGCTGAATGCAACACTGGACAAGTGGATGAGACCAGTACTAAGTTCACATAAATTTAGTTGCATGATCGATCCAATAAATTAACAATCGAAAGGCAGATAAGAAAATGTGATTCACGCCAACAAAGACCTTTTTTTTCCACTCAGTCTCAATGGGTATTTGCATTGCATAGCCTTACATAAAGCTGAAGCATAAATATATTCAATGTTTAATGAAAGCACGTCACCACACAGGAATTGTTGTACATGAACCCCATAGAACCCCTGTGTATCTATTTATGGACCAGAAAACTGACACAATAGAAAGAATAAGCCAAGCCCTGGAGGTATAATGAGAAAATTGTAACCATTGGAAACATTTTATGGATTTTTATACGTTCAGAGTGTACAGCAATAACATCAGGAATATGAAATTGTTGATGTTAACCACAGTCAATCAACTTACTATTTGGATGGAACATTCGAGAGACAAAGCGCACTGTTGGTGGCTTGTTTGGATAATCCTCTGTAAACTGAAGCGTCAATTTGAACGTACCTGAAGGACTTAAAGATATCATTATGAACATAGAGTATTGTAGAAAAGATTTCTAGCAAAAACCAACCTTGTATATTTGTAACTGCAGTCATATAAATGAGAAATTTTCCAATGCCTAGAGACAATAAGCATAATACAAATACCAGTTTGTGGTTTTTAGTTGTTAATGTTCATGTTTGTAGTATTGAAAAGATCAAAAACAAATATCTACTACGCTATTTAAGAAACACACACACAGAGCTATGTGATCCATAGTTGACAGCATGAGATACACCAAAGGACATTCATCTATCAGGATTAAGTGAAACTTTCAACTTAGAATCAGAAGGTTTGTTGAGATATAATTATACTAGTGTAAATGAGCATTCATTCCCTCCCAAAGCCTACCACAAACTAGAATGTGAAAGGTGATGGATGGAAGTAAAACAATAAGAGGTAGAAAGTAAATAATTCACTCTGGCATGACTTAAGCTGGTATGTGGTTTACCAGTTTCCATAGAACTATTAGCATAGAGTAGTGTAGTAAGCCAAATATAACTAACAGATATCATCATACCATCTACAGAGACCAATCATTGACATTCTTTAATCAAAAAATTACAAGAAAAATTGTCAAAGAAAAAGCTTAACACAGAACCTAGTGGGCTATCAAAAACAATCCTGAACACGATGGGAAATCAAATTATGTGCAAAGGAAGAAAGTCTCTTCCAACCAAACAACTAGACAAGGATATAAAAATATGATGGTTCGCTACAAACAAACAATAGAATCATTGAACACACTTCATGCAGCTTAAGAGTTGCATAAAAAAAGGTTTTTCCTATCCCTATCAAAGCATGATATGAAGTCCTATTAAAATCAAATTAACTTTACCTCCATCCCATGGGGTATCATCAGGCCTGCAATTCAACCAAAGGAGGGTATAAGTACAAATGTATCAGATCCTTACCTATCCAGAACATTCAGAACAAAAAGTGCATACTACACCAAGCAAAAAGAAATAAACTGAAACAAGGTAAACATAATTATGTTTTCATTTGCAACATACCCAAAGATAACGGCATTCCAAAGCATAATGTTGTTGTCTTGAGGAGCACCACTGATGCCTGCAGGAGGATCCTGCTGCAACCTCTTAAAATCCCTCATCAGCCTCTTCCTTGAAGGAGTAGACATCCTTGCCGCCTATAAGATTAAGCCCAAGAATACTATTCAGTGATCGTCATAACCATCTCAGTACAAAAAGACACGCAGGTAGAGCGAATGAGCAACCATTTAACAAAATTGCAACAATAACAGTGCGTTGGAGTATTTATCAAACATATTACACTAAAGTAAAGCTTCAACAAAGCAACAGGTTGATAACATCCACCATATTAATCTCATCTTGGAAAACTAATTTCTTCAAACCTCCCGTGAAAAAATTGCAACTGAAACTTAGCTAAGAACATGTCAATAATATTCAACGGGCAAATCAAACCCCAAATCACGAAAAATTGGGGGACAAGCGAATAATTATCCAGCAATTTAAGCATATCACCAACATCAAACACAAAGCCCATAATTAGTTAACCCAGCTCAAAACGCCGATTCTCATCGAGCACACACACACACAGGCAACGAAACCCTAGATCGATAAACGAAATTGTTGCTCAATTTATGAGGCAGATGCTCCAAGCAGCTTCAAGTTCGAAAGCAATTTAGCAATCAAAACAAGGGTTATTTCTAATCAAAGCAAATCAAACAAGTAGATGCATATGTGTACCTTGTACGGGATTGCTCACTTGTAAGTAAAGGCGGCGAGCAGCTGAGGTCCTTCAGAAGAATCTGGCGTCCTCGTAAACTTTCTAGGCCAACAAGCAGATGGAAATGATGGTATCCTGCCTGATCAGCGAGGCTGATAGGTTTTAGGTTAAGATTGTTGTTGTTCTTATATATAGAGCGAGAAAGATGCTATTAGCAGGCGCTGGGGTCAGAGAGGGGTCCCTCTCTCTCTCTGTGTTGCGACTGGTACTTCTTCCGATTTGTGCCTTCCTGCCAAGTTGCTACTGGCTAGCTACTTCACGCACTGTATGTGTTGTATTTATTTGCTTGTTTTGTTTCTTTTCTCTTTTGGCCCATAAATTTTATTATTATTATTATTATTATTATTATTTTAAAGCAATTGACATTGAGTAAAATATTGACCAATTTAAAAATATTTTCAGTTCATAAAATAAACTTCACAAGGCCTAAAATATTTTCTGCTTCCTTAAGCATTGTTAGCATAAACAATTTTTCACTGGTGTCACAAACTCTATGCAAGCGACAATGAGAGGGTTCTTGTGAAACCCACTTCGGTAAGTGTTCGGGTTGTCTGAATATTTAGCTCACATAAGTAAGCTCCACAAAAGATCTCTCACAATTATTTATCTAAATTACAAGCAATATGAGCAGTCCATTGCACGTGTGCTTGAATCTCACCCCCGATGCCTTTTTATTAGGGGTGTCAATGCGGGCGGTTAATAATCGCCCGCCAACCACTAACCGTTATAACCGCCAACCGCTTAACCGCCTAACCGCTATAACCGCCTAACTGCCTAACCACTATAACCGCCTAGCGGTTAGCGGTTATAGGGTCTACTAACCGCTACCACTAACCGCTAACCGCTTTTTATATACTATATTTTTATAATTATAATTATAATTATAATAATATTTATACATATTACATAATCAATTGATCATTAATAATTAAATCACATTTTTGTTTTAGATAATTAAATCACACTTTGAGTATTAAATATATTATCATTATAATTTATATGATTATATTACATGATCAATTAATCATAAAATCATTTGATTATATAATAACAAATTATACATACATATTCATAGGTCATAAGTTATAAGTATGCAAGTTCATACTAATATAAGTAAAAATGGTAGCAAAATCTATCTCAATTCTCAATCAAAGAGAGAGGTAAACAAAATCTATCTAATTTAATTATTAAGATCATAATATCATATGACTATATAATATCAAATTAAGTAATTGATATTAGATTCAATAATGTGATACTTATAACAATAATTGAAGCATTAAGATTAAAGGATATCAAACTTGATTAAGTAAATATTATCATAATGTAAATCGTTAATCGTAATATCTAATTTAATTATTAAAATCATATGACTATATAATATCAAATTAAATAATTGATATTAGATTCAACAAT